>WEIU01000433.1:756-31718 GCA_013389925.1 Aegithalos caudatus | reverse complement strand
TTATTAGAAATAAATTAAAAATATAACCTTATTTCAAAAGACTAATGCAAAGAAAATATACTTTGTTCTGGTAGTGACTTAATCAAATCTAAAGCAATTTCAGAGAAAACTATTGGAAATTTTGTTGTAATTTGGAGACATTCTTTCACTTATGAATCACCAGACAGCCAAGTTGGACCCATATTGCTTCAAAGTAGCACTTCTTGAGTATGAGTGTCAAGATGTCCAGATCTGTACAGTATGTTGAACACTCATATATATATATATATATATGTATGTATATACACACACATATATGTGTTATATATATAACACTGCTAATATAAGGGAATACTTTGTGCTGCAAGTATAGGTGGCTAACACGCTCTTCACACACATATCTTAACTAAATGTTAAGTAACATAAAAACTTGNCCCAACGAGTCTATATGTAACTTAACTGGATTGCCATTACTGAGACTTTTCCATTTCACATCTTTACTTTTTGCAATAATTAAATGTGGACTAGTAATAATTGTTTGAGTAGATCAACTATACAAATCATAAATTCTAGGTTTTATGTATGTAAGTTTCCTTTTTAACCCCAACATGATTTTGAGCACAATGTGTTGCCTGACTACCTATAGATTTCTTAGTAGTAGTAAAACCAGAAGGAGCTAAGTTGTTCTGTATGCAAAGCAAATTCAATGCAATGATTAGTATAGCTTTCATCTTATTCCAATACCTATGAATCAGAGATGGAAAAACATATCCCAGTTGAAGGAGTAGTTTTGTTCCTCCAATTCCTCTGCAGATAAATGTGATTTTATGCAGCTGACCTCCAATGTTTCTGCAATGGGATCGTGATTGCTATGATGCACATAGCATTTTAACTAACCATGAAAAGAAGCCAGCATATAGCTACACTGTCATTCTTCTAGGTCTTCATAACTGTAATAAGGAGAATTTAGTTGCTAGAAATAATATGGAACCCATCAGTGTATTTTATGATTGTGAAAAGAGATTAGTCTACATATGACTAATTGTGTCATCAATGAAAATGAACCATAACAAACACTTTAGAAGCTTCTTGGTTTGGATTATGAATGTGATTTGAATAAAATATAACATGCATATAGTAATTTTTTCAACAGTGAAACGATAATCAAGAGGAATAATATATAGCTCCTAACTTCAAATATGTTTTCCTTTTCTTTTTTTTTAAGATATACTCATAACCAAACCATTAACTAAGGAAGTTTACAGTTGCCTGAACTTATGACTTAATTTGCTGTACTGCAGTTCTATTTAACATTGTTTCTGTGATAGGCAAGAAGAAACACATCTTTTTCCACAACATTTAAGACAGAATTTAATACACAGAATTTTCTAAGCCAGCTAAAAGTTCTGCAGAAAATAGACAGTCATGACAATCCACACCAAATATACCAATCCACAAACTACGAGATGACAACTCTATAATATAATGATGATAGATTTATATGGCAAATTTTGGCAAAATTGTCTCTAAGGATGTCTCATATGAAGCATGACAAGAGAAGCTGGTCTTAAATTTCAACACAGCTCATACCTGGTTTCAATTAAAAAAGTTGATCTGTATTTTGTTTTCACTCCTATCTTAAGTACTAGCCTTTTTTGAAATATCCATGTTTCTTTTCTTTAAAAGGAAAGTAATTTGAAATGTTAAATTCTCTTCTGAGGATGTCATTCCCAGCAAAGGGAAATTCATAATGAATGTTCATTAATGTTCTTTATCAGTTCATTAAAGCTGCTTGTGCACTATGTTTATGAACATCTTTGATAAACATTTGGATTTGTTGTGCATGAACTGCTGATGAATAGTCATTAAACTGTCCCTAAGTTTATTTATTATGAGAGCTCATTAATTTCTCATGAATTATTATAAAATTCAAGCTGCTCTAGCAGTCATCTATAAACAAAGAACAATTATTCACAGTATCTATTACTTATTAGAAATAAATTAAAAATATAACCTTATTTCAAAAGACTAATGCAAAGAAAATATACTTTGTTCTGGTAGTGACTTAATCAAATCTAAAGCAATTTCAGAGAAAACTATTGGAAATTTTGTTGTAATTTGGAGACATTCTTTCACTTATGAATCACCAGACAGCCAAGTTGGACCCATATTGCTTCAAAGTAGCACTTCTTGAGTATGAGTGTCAAGATGTCCAGATCTGTACAGTATGTTGAACACTCATATATATATATATATATATGTATGTATATACACACACATATATGTGTTATATATATAACACTGCTAATATAAGGGAATACTTTGTGCTGCAAGTATAGGTGGCTAACACGCTCTTCACACACATATCTTAACTAAATGTTAAGTAACATAAAAACTTGTACTCAAAAAAATGTAAACATCACTACAGAAACCTACACATCTTTAATTTCCCTTGTCCTATGCATAACTCTCATTCCCAGTTACATTTTTCATTATGAAATTCCATAGCCTTCAGTGTCAAGTGATACTTTATTTCTTTGACTGTAGGACAGGTCAGAAATTTATGAACTAGATTTGTAAAATTCAGATTGCATACAAGTAATAATTTAGGAGGCCATGCTATCTCTATGCTGTAATAGATATATCAGTGCTTAGCATCTGGATAGCTTAGATATAGAAAAAATTAAAGTAAGACGTCTACAGTCTACTCAGCCATTTATAGTCATATCTATTGCACTCACACACTACAAATCTGTTCTTAATGGATTTTTTTGTTATTAACCAAACTATTAATATTTAAGATTTGTCCAAGTTTTGATTAATAAACCTTAATGTCATAATTTTGGCATTCAAGTAGTTATTGGCATAGACAGAATTTTTCACAAATATCAGAAACTTAAACCTTCTGTTTCTGTTCAAGGAAAGCAAAAAGTAAAGGAAACTGTGCAAGTAAAAGAATGTCATAAGTGCAAGTAAAAGGATGTGATGACGGTATCACAGTCACAGCAACTGCTGCAATGGGAAAAAGGCAGGCTGACTGACAAAAAAGACTTCAAGCAGAAGGAAAGCAATCACCATAAAAAGCTCACAGCACAAACAGTTAATGCAGTTTTGTTTTAATAAGTTCAAGTTTGACAGAATTCCCTTTTACAAAATTCAGACTGAGATGAGATCTTTAGGGCCTCATCATCAGTGTATTAGTTTCACAGTATGGTATTTCCACAGGCTTCAGTCAAGACTTGTAATCTCCAGCAATACATTTGTATAAGTATACACTGTCTACACTAATAAATATTCAGCCATTTAGTAACGTCATTGTTTTCTATTTCTCAAAGGACTACTCAGAAGTAATTAAAATAAATTAGACAGAAAACATGAACTTATTTCTCCTTTATAAAAATGGTAGTTAGTACTCCCTTTCCTCCTTTTATGTACCTGATTTATTCACATAGAAAGGACAAGTAGCATTACTAGCTTTTCCTCTAGTGAGGCCCATCGAGGGCCACATATCTCAACTCTGATGCAAAGAATGTCTGTTATTCACACAGGCATTTGAAATCACTTGTAAATAAGAACATCCATTCCAATTGTAGTAGATTTCTATTAATGTTAGTGAGAAGAAAATCTATATTGGGGAGAATTCAATCTAATTACTTCTCTTTTCTTTATCTTCTCCTCTGTAGCCCTTTTAAATTACCTTCTTTCTTCTTACTGGAGTAACAATTTTATTCTTTATTTTTCCCACATAGTTATTTCAGCCCTTTTCACTTCTTTTCCAAAACCTAAACCATAGGGAAACTCAATGTTTTGTTTGCATTCACTCCTTCAAATGAAATGACTAAGCTTTACTAAAAATACTGCAATCATTAATATTCTAACACTAAGACCATGATAGGAAATTTAGGTGGGCATATGGAAACAAGTAAGATTATCAGCAATATTCTCTCTGTAAAGAAAGAACTTTTGACTTTCCAGTTTGTGTTCAGTTGCAAGAGCTATGAGCAGGGAGAGAAAGGCAAGGACCTGCCAAGCCACAGAGCAGTTGGCATGGAGCACCCTTTAACACCCAACTTCAGTGCCAGGGACATCAGATTCCAGTACTCCTTTCTCACATTGTACCTGTCAATACAGATTGAAAAAGCTGAAACTGCAGATCGCAAAATGTCCTTTACTAATCTAAAATTTTTATGACATTTTGGTATTCAATGCACAATACAAAAATAAAAAGTGTGTATTTCAATTTTTGAAGCAAAAGCTGTGTTAATGAAATAAAGATCATACATCAAAAGGTACTACAAGCAAAAGCTACTTAATTTAATAATTAAGCACTTTTGTCAGTAATTATCCAAGAGTAATCAAAAGTGATAACTACCTTTTCATACATAAGGAAGTAATTTGAGGCATAAGGCTGATTGAGGAAGGCTACCTCATAGATTCTTTTTCTAGAATAAGCTAATTTGATAAGTATCATTTGGAAGAGCAAATCATTAAAATGTACACGTGAGGAAGTGGTAGCTGTAAATTGAAGTGGAAAAAAGACTGTGTAAGCAATCAGAAAATATACATAGAAATAATCTTTTTAACAATTGACAAGCTGATAGAAACATCACATGCCTTTCACACATTGGCTTTTTCTCCTGCATTAGAAAGTAAACTTTTCCTTGTTTTCTGTTTACATGGTTAAAAACAGAATGGTAGGTTTTGCACATTTATCTAACACATGCAAAATTAATGTGCTGAGGGGTTTTTCCAAAGACTAGATTTACTGGCATGAGGCGGTTTTGTTTGAACAGAGAATGGAAATTAGAAGTGTCAACACCTTTCACACTAGTTTTTGTTAAGCATTAGAAACTGAACATTCCTCAGATTCTGGTGAAATATAAGTTATTTCCCTTCCCATGCTCCACCCTGATGGACATTGTGCCCTACAAGTATTCTAAATCATGCAATGCTAAACTAAGTTTTAGAAGGAAAGACTGCTAAGAGAGATAGATTCACTAGCTGAGAGGATTCCAGAAGTAATGAAGTTTTGAGAGTTCAGAGATGGGAGTGTTGGTGAAAAGCACTGGGTATAATAACCTTGACTATTAAAGTACACCTACTTGAGACTACAGCTGAGGAGAGCAGTGCAGTGTCTCTTTACTCTCCCCAACCATTTAGAAACACCTAGAGCTCCACATCTACTCACCCTTCTTGCCCTCTGCTCTGGTACCAGTATTCAGGATTTTGCACAGACAAAGAAGCATTCTTGATCTATTAAGAGTACAGTTATCTCTACTCTTAATAACATATTTAGGTAATTTCCAGTTTGAAATTGGTTTTTCAGTCTCTCAATGCTTGCCTTCAAATTTCCGAAGCCTTCTGCAGAGAAGTGAATGACAGTTTTGGCCTTATCCCAGCAACTGACAGCAGGGAAGTATCCAGAAAATTATCTAGGTGGTAGAAATGATATTTTTATTTTTTTCCCTTTCTGAGCTAAATACTATTTGAGTGACCAAAGGCAGATAACATCATCTGCACAAGTAAGAACATGAATACAGACACTGCTGTAACTTACTTTAGAAAAACTGTTGAATCACCTCAGACAACAGGTTATCCAGCTGACACAAGAATACACCATAGTTGAAGACTAACCTCCATCTCAAATATAAGTGGATTCATGCAGAGTGAGTGAAGTCTCCCTTTTTCCACTCATACTCAGTGTTGCTTTGATTTATGAAAAAATACAACTCTGAACTCAGATCACGTTAGTTATGGAGGAATTAATTAATTTGTATAAAACCTATCAAATCAATAGTCTTACAAAATGTTAGTTTAAATTTTATGTATTTTAAGATTTAACCAGTAGGACTTTTTAACCCTAAGCGCTCCTCAAACTCTGCACTGTCCAACTGAACATTTGTCAGCTGTCTTTATTCAGTCACCTCAGTTCTTTGTAACTGCCCAGTTTTCCATAAAATTAAAATCCTTTTCAGTCTGAACAAACTGATGCTTATCATAATAGCAAAAATATTACTTACACCTCTCCAGATTTAAGGTTTTCAAGTCACTCCTTATTCAACTAGACATTATTTAAACAAGCTAGGAGAAGATTTATGGAAGAAGGCTCTTCACTTTGGGAGCAAATCTTTCTGCTGATGCTGAAGACTTATGCAGATTGAGAAGCATTGGGGAGGAAAGAAAGACCATTACAGAACTAATCCCTTCAGAAATCTTGGAGGTTCAGAAATGCCTTTGGAAGTTAGGAACCCAAATTCCATTAAAAAAAATGAATGAACTTCTAAAGCCCAGAGTTTTACTAAATCTTCCTTTAAAAAGCAAAGAACAGACATTGAGGCTTTTAGAAAATGTTGCTCTTTAAGCCTCTAAACTCATATGTCTCTAATGATTGTAGTAACTGGGCATACATTAGTGCACCCTCTACACTGAAAATGTTAAGTTAAAAACAGACATTTCTTTTTTAAACTATGAGTCATAAAGACAGAGAGACAAAGTAATTAGCACAAGGTCATCCTGTACCTGAACTCAGAACCAAAACTGTATCATTCAAGTTCCTAGCTATCATCTCAGCCAGTAACCTATCCTACATTGTAAAATAAATGTAAACTCCTATTTCCATCCTAACAGAGGCTTATGTATTAAAAGAGACAGGAGTAATTCCTCATCCAATGGATTACTAACAATTCATACACCCTTTGCATTGGGGTGTGGTGGTGCAGAATTATTTTGTTTTGCCATAGTTTAAGTTATTTTTGCCTATTGATTTCTGTAAGTTGTTGTTTTTAATATGTACCCTGATGGTTTGTTCCATGTACCCCTTTCCTATTCCCACAGTTGGTTTCTCCCAAACTTTTCCCCTGTCAGTCCTGTCAACCCCTACCCCATTCTCCCTGTCAGTCAAGGTCAGGCCTCTCCCTGTGTTCTGGAAAGATCCAGGGAGAGCATCGAGTGATTGGCAGAAGCCCAAGAACTCCCCCTCCCCTTGTCCCCTGTTGGCTGACAGGTTGTCAGTTTTCTGCAGAGCCACCCCTAACCCCCCCTCTCACTGGATCTGTGTAACCCCCACCCCTGTGATCCTCCCCCGTTTATAAGCTATGTGCACCCAGGTTTTATGCTCTGTCTGGTCAGTTTCACCTGGGAATAAACCTTCAGCCTGCTTCACCTCGACAGAGTCCTCCTTTCTCCTTTTGCCTTAACCACACTTCGCCTCTGCCTCACTGGCATAAGAACCCACTGTGCGGACAGTGGCTCCAGTGCCAGTCTGTGACTGTGGTCTGCTGTGGCGGGGCTAGCCGGTGGACAGCCACGAGCAGTTACATTGGGGACTGTTGTGGTTCTGAGGGGGGGCAGGGGATGGGCTTTTTTATTTTTTGGTGGGGATTTTGTTGTTTTTGTTGGGGTTTTTTGTGGGTTTTTTTGTTTGGGTTGGGTTTTTATGTTGTTGGTGTTGGTTGTATGGGTTTTTGTTTGTTTTTTTGTTTGTATTCAGTTTTTTGGTTTTGAGGGTTGGGTTTGGGATTTTTTTGCTACTCAGGTACTATAAGCCAAATTGCTTTCTACTTTCTAGTCTATGTTTTATATAATGCTCACATGATTTTCATGGGAGTTAAAAACATCAGGTTTGTGTCCCACCCTCAAAAAAATGTTGCCTGATAATGCCTTAGGACAAGCACAAATTAGTAGGAACCACTTTTGTCTTTGTTCATATGCTAAGACTACAGATATGGCAAAAATTAACATCTAGGCACTTATTTCTTCAATGCACAGGATTTAGAAGATTTCACTGTATCTTAAATTTATAAGCAGGAAAGATCATAATGTTTTGTGCAGAGCACTTCTTAACAGAAACTGTGATTTGGTCATAGAATCACAGAATGTTAAGTGGTTGAAATGGATCTTTAATGATCATCCAATCCCAACCCCCTGCCACAGGCAGGGACATCTTCCTTTCAACCAGGTTGGCTTTTAATAATGCCAAGGTTGGAGCATGCCCCTCCCTGGTCTAACAAAAAAACAGGAAATAAACTCTCCAACCAGTTTGATAGGTTTGAAAGCTGACATTCAGTGCTGAGGTACATGGTGGTGGCAGATTCCGCTCCCCGCCCCCAGAATCACCTATTACCCAATTGGATCCGATTTCACAATTATTATGTTGGTTTTATTAGTTTCTTTATCTTAGGAGTCCTGCCAAATGTCCTTGTAGCCTATAAATTCTGCATTCTTTGTGTCCACTGTCCATGGACATTCTTCTTCCCGAGCTATGTTAATGTCCTCCCCCCAGGTCTGAGATCTCTGAAGCATGTCAAGCCTTAACATTTAATTTGTTTTTCTAACATATAGACATCACTTAGCTCTTGCTTGCTAGCTACTATCTGTTTCACAGATTAAATCTCCCTTCTTGCTGATTAGGTCCCAACATTTTCCTCCACTGCTGCATAGATGCCTTTTGAAAGAAATATAACGTGTTCAGTAACACTGGGCAACTTGTTACAGTATCTAACTACCCTCACAGTAAAAAATTTGTTCCTAGTCTAAATTTCCCTTCTTTCAATTTTTTATCCATTACTCCTTGTCTTATTACAATATTTTATGACAAATAGTCCCTCTCCAGCTTCCCTGTAGGTCTGAAACAAGTACAAATAATCCTTTGTTTTCCACAGGAATTTTAGGGAAAAAGAAATTTCTTTTCTATTTTTTCCTTCTGTTGATGAAGTAGAATTAATCATATTATTTTTAAGTTTTCATCAAAGTGCACTTGAAAATTTGAGTTACCTTACTTGCTGACTGGTGACAGCCAGCATGTCTGAGCCTTAAGCTTTTCTCTTTTATTCTGCATGTCTTCCATGTTTTAGCATAATTCATGGTATGAACAGGCCTCCAGTTCCCATCTGACAGGTAAAAGAAACCCTCTTGTAGGCACTTAAGCTGACCTACTTCACTATGTGTAAGTAATGGGGATCTCATGGGTTCCCGATACTTTCACAGCTCATCATTATCATCCGTTCAGAAAATCCTGCATTGGATTATCATTCCCTACAGCTCTGAGCTGGTCCTGTAAAAAATGCAGGTGAGTGCACTTTGGGAAAAAACTGAAATGGCAAAATATTAAAGACTTAGAATAGACAAATCATTATCACTGCAACAAGTCAAAAGGGACATTTCTGTTATTTCCTTGCTGCCTTAGAGATAAAAGCTTTCAATCCAGGTTCTGAGAGGTCCCAGATGGAAATCTTATGCTGGAACAGTTGCCTGGATGCATCTGCCCAGACCGTATCCCCAGACCCAGCTCTTTTGGCAAGATGTGCAGGAACTGTAACAAGGTAAGCATGCCCTTGATCTGCTCCTTTTTATGCTTTCTCTCTGCCTTCAGCTCCAGATGCATATCATAGCCACACTGCCTACTGGGAAGCAGAGTTGTCTGAACCACTGGCACTGCTTCTCCATGATGCTTCTTCCTCTTGCAGATTTACTTCTTCACTCTGCCATCTTGTGTTCATGTTTCTAGAAAACTATTAGGTGTTTCTAGGTGACAAGGAAGATTTACCCATTGAAAGTTACCTGAATAACCATAACTGAGCTTAAACTGTGGAAAGGTACAGATTTTCCCAGGCCGAAACAAAATAAGAATGAAAGGTCTTAAAAATCTGCTGACACTGAGTATCTTGATATTTTGCCATGCCTATACAGAAGGGCTAATTACTCCATTAAAATGAGTCCTACTTTTCTCAAAAATTAATGAGTGTCATGCCAATCCATAAATTCCCTTGTTTATGTCACTCTCTTCCCACATTTCAGAGCTAACCTTGACTCTGGTGTTCATCATCATATTAAAATATACTTAACTAACTTTCAAGCAACAGCATTCTACTTTTAGCAGTTCATGTAGTAGGTAGGATTTTCTTCCCCACTCTAAGTTATGCAGAAATTGCTGACTTGTAGTGTTTATACCTGATGAAGATCAATCAAATCTACTCTTGTACCTCTGAGTCAGCAGCAGCAGGAAAGTATTGATAGACTAGCAAGGGCAAAACAAACATAGGCCCATCAAGAAGTGTCATCTGAATGAGTCAAAAAATAAAGAGTTAAAATAAAAACAATTTTAAAATTTACTGCTACCTGCTAGAGAAAAAAAAAAAATCACCACCAGGCTCTGAAGCATTAGTGTTAATTGAAAATTACTTATCTAGAATGTCTGTCTTCCTTGGATGTAATCCAAACACAGGAGTTGCTAACCCTTAAGAAGTGCCATTTACAAGTTGACAAAGTGTTTTGCAGCTGCTGTTTGTGTTCCCCTCCACAGGTCAGCTAGCCCAAGGAACAGGGTTGGGGCTCAGTCCTGTCACAGAGAGTGAGGCTGTGTAGCAATTATCAGCTGATGGTATGGAGTGCACTGAAACACCTGGACATCTACAGCATCTGCAGGTTATCTCAGTCAGAACACGGAAAACCTTCTTGCAAATGAATATATACATATATATAGTTAAAAAGTTAGAGATTAATGTGATGGGAGCAACACATGAAGCCATTCCTTAATTTTCAGGGTAAGCCTCAAAAAATTCCAGCATGTTGAGCACATTTTCTGCTGATGGCCAGTCCCTACACAACATTAAGTACCACCACTACAAACAGGAGCCTGTGTCTTTGCCCTGTCAGTGAGCACAGCAGCTGCTGGCTGCAGCCTGGGCCAACTCAGTGGGGGAAGCCACGTCCTTCCCTCTCCCCTTCTCCTCTTCTGTCCTCACTTACTTCCAACCTTTCCCAGCTGGCACTACCTCTCTTCCTCCCAAGGCTGAATCTCGACCCTGCCCATCCATCCCGTGAAACACTGAATTTTATGTTTTCTCTAGCACCTCATATCCATCAAGCTATTGTCTCTTATGTATAGAAAAGAAGAAATAAGAGAAATAATGCATCTACAAATTAAAATAAACAGTCTCATAGTCACAACATTACACAGCATCTCACATTCTGAAACAGCAGAGGCTATTTTGGCAGAGCCAAATCTCCATGACTCATGTTTAATATCAAATTTACTTATTTCAAGACAACTGATGGTATGTCTGATTTAGCAGAGTGATATAAAGTATGCAACTAGAAATGTAATATACACTTAGCAAAGCATATAGAGATCTCAAAACACAGCTCAGTCAAACTATAGACCAGAGATAAATATGTGGGCTGAAACAAATCAAGATTGTTGGTCTCTTCTAAATAGACATTTGTTCAAAATCATGCTATGAAAAGCCAGTGTCCATAAAGGAGACAGAGGAGTCCTGCAGCTTTATTCAAATAAAGGACCCGAGTCCACTGGGGCATATGCCTGCAGAATTTCTCTCCCAATATTTTGGAGTACACAGCCTCCTTTTGTCCCAAACTCCCGGCCATGTTTCCCTCTTCCTTCCCCCATCAACTGAGGTACCAGGAAGGTACAGCCTTCCTGAACTGCCTTCCACATATACCTCCCTTGAACCTGTCATTTTACCCCAAAGCTCAGAAATTCAGGCTTCTGCAGATGCATTCCAGGAGCCAAGCTGTCTGGGCTCCCATAACAAACCTACAGCCCAAAGTTAGTAAAGACATTAACACTCATTTCAAAGATGTTAACACCCATACCTCCACCCATCGAATTGTTTCTAAAGACATTAGCACACATCTTCCCTATCACATTGGACTAGGTTTCCCAGCTGTGGATGGCTCATCCCTGAAAATATTCAAGGCCTTATGGGGCTCTGAGTATCCTGATCTAGTGGAAGGTGTCCCTGGCCATGGCAGGGGGATTGGAACTTGAAAATGCTTAATAATCCAACCCAAACCATTCTATGATTCTAAATATTTTTGCTAGTTAGGCCTTTATATTCCATTTTAAGTGGAATATTATATTCCATATTCCCCCTTTTCCTCCACACTGACCTAACTCCTTGAAATATTCATACTCCCTAATGAACTCAGGGACATTTGCACCTCCTGCTAGTTCATCCTGATGGATTAGCAGTTTAGTGAAAACAGAAGCTCCTTCAGGTGCCCTTTGCACTGAGGTGCAATCAGCCTCCTTGCAGCAGCTGTGGGCAATCACAGCCTGCATTGCTTCCAGAGCTCACAGCTCAATTCCCTTGCCCATTCCCCTCTGGGTGTGCTTCTATTGTACAGCTTGGTTGGGGAGCAACAGTCTTGGATCCTTTTCTTGCTTTAAGAAGTAAAACAAGCTCTACAGAGGAATTGAAATATTTATTCTGGGTTTACTGTAGTTGTATTGCTTCTAACTTAGCAGAAACAGTTGCGTCCTGTTAATAGAGACATAGGCATCAAATATGTATATGGAATTTCATTGGGCTTGTTTGACATGCTTGTAGAGGAATAGCAGTGTAATTAATCTATCATGGCAAATTTATAAAGATTTTCTATAGAGCTACAGAAACAGTGAAATTGTAACTGGAACAAAAAATTATGCACAGCAAAGAAAGATAAACTCAGTGCAGATTAATTAGGGCTGAGACCAAAATTTGTGACCTGAATAGGTAGTAGTGGGCTTCATTTGTCAAAAACTTTATAAAAAGTCAAAAAGTATCTAACTATTCCCTTGAAATTCTGCACATTTTTAGATATCAGTTTTCTGTATGCAATGGCAGCAGGTGTTATTATATTCCATAAACATTCATATAGTCTATTCACTACAGAATGTTGCATGTGTTTATATATTCTTTCAGTTCATAAGGACTGTTCCTGCTCTATCTGATATTTCTGTTTCTCTTGTATTACCCAACAGAGTTTGAATCACAATTGCATCCTTTCTGTGTGACCATTGAATTCTTAATCAACAGTATTAAGAATTTTTTGAAGGTTTGAGAGTCTATAATAATACTGAATTAATAAATATATTCATGAGGGGGTTTTGTAACAAACTTTCATTTAAAAAATATCTTTCTCTGGAAGAGTGTGCTTCCAATTGCAGCACCATGGACCAATTGGGAAGAAAAATGTAACTATGCCTAAAATGCAGAAAATGTAAAAATTTCATATGGTTATAGCTTTGATATTTTGTTGCTTATATTTTGTGGGTTTGTTTATTGGTTAGTTTTGTGGGGTTNGTTTTTTTTTGTGGTTTTTTTTTGTTTTTGTTTTTTTTTTTTTTTTTTTTTTTGGGGGGGGGTTTGTTTTTTTTTTTTGAGGGCAAGAGATTTATCACTTATTTTTATTTCTGTTAAGCAGAGAGCTCTGCTTGCTAGTTTGGGGAGAAAACAGATGCAAGCTTATTTCCTGTTTTTCGCAAAGAATAGATCCCCCTGCTGTCATTTCCAAATTACAGACTAATTAGATTTAGAGAGATATTTCCCGGAAGATGAACATAAAATGTAGGGCTCTGATCCTGGGAAACACAAAATTTTGGTATGATAGTGAAACCAATGTCAATAACAGTTGATTTCCTAATTTTTTTCCCCCTCTGAGCTCAACTTCACCTTCCATATAACGAGGCCCATGGTCAGCAACTAGAATAAAAGTTAAAATATAATCTGTTAAATATTGGCAATTTCAAGACAGATTACATACTTTGCCCTGCAAGCATGTGGACTTTTTATTTCTTCACAAAATAAAATTGTTCCATACACAGAAAACAGTTATTTTATGCTCTATGTATTAGGATTGATATATTCCATCTACAAGACAGAAACTATCAAACTTACATTTCTGGCAGAAAGGCCTTTGATCCTTTTATTTCCCTTCTGTTCCAAACAAAAATCTAGTGTTTGAGATTCTGTTAATATTGTTATAGTCTTAAGGATTGTTCAGAAAATCAGAAATCAAGATTTTAATACACCAAGGCATTTCAGAGAAGGAATACCTAGGTTACTTATCATAGAAATTTGGAAGGGACTATTACATTATCTAATCAAATCTCCCATGCCAACACACCACTACTTTTGCCTATTTACATATTGTGACTTTGATGGCAAACATCCCCCAAAATGCATCATTCCGAAAGGTCTCTTCCTCCAGTTCTGCTGTGGGCTTTCACTGCTTTGTCACAGTTGTTAACATCTTGTTAACCACTGGAATTACTTCCAGTCTAGTTTCTAAAGAGGAATCTTTTTGTTATGTTTCCCCAACTAAGGATAGTTTCAGAATTAACATTTTCTCTACAAGTGCTTTTTATCCTCAACCAAATAGTCAAGCTACTTTTCAATTTCTTTGGAACAGAAGCCTAAACTCTTTTAAATCTCTTGCCAGAACATGGCTTTTTGAGCATAAAATTTTCAGCTTTTTATACGCCCTCCTATATTTCAACATCCTGTCAGAACCTGTATGTTTTGTTCATATAATTGCAATATTCATAGTATTCCTACAAAATAGGGCTGGGAAGATACCAAGCAATTTTTTCCAATTCATTCACTACTTCAGGGCAGGATCAGCTGTACATCTTCTTGATCCAGATTTATCTGACTTGTTCTTAAAAACTTCCACCACTGGAGAGTCCATAACCTTTCTAGCCAGTATATTCCAACCCTTTCCATTCTTTATTAATAGAAAGTAAATCTTTTAACTAAAATACTTCAAATAAGACATTTCTAATGATGAATAGAATGTAAGGATTTCTTCACAATCTTGTTATCTGTTATAGTAACATACTTGATTTTTACAACAGCACAGTCCATCACTCATTTACAGTAGGTTCCAAAGTTCTTTTCTGCAAAATTAATATTAAGCCAGTAGTTTCCCTCCTTGTATTTTTCACTTGCCTATCCTGATATTGTCCTCTCCAGCCCTGTATAGAGGTAAAATTACTCCATTCACATTCACTACTGTCTCTTTTGTACATTTCTAGGTCTCATTAGCTCCTTGAGGTTGCAGCACTAAAACTGAGATAGTTTCTTTATGATTCACCAAGTCTCCCCAGTGATTCAGTTTTTCAACAATGTATGTAATCTTTCAATAAGGCATATATTACTCCTGGAGATGCAAGTTAGTATTACAAAGTGGGCAGCTGTCAAAGCTAGTCAATTGTATTTTGTCTTAAATGCTGCCATCATTTAGCATTTAGGTGCATTGTTCAGAATTATTGTGTAAGTGCCTTGCTCAGACTTCTCACATACTCAGATTTCTCACATTTATATGCCTTATTGAGATCTTAAAATTTTTACTGATGAAAGGTGCCTACAACCTTTCTTCAAAAATCAAAGAGAATGATTGCACTTAGCAAGACATTTACATACATACTGCAGACGTTTTTTATACCAACCGGGCAATGTAACTGAGAAGGAGCTATGACAGCATTTTTGGAATATTCATGGAATAATCATATCTGGTTGCAGTATAATATAGCAACATTCCTAGAAGAGTATCAGCTACGGTTGTTGTTCTTAAACCCAGCATGCAATAAGCCAGTCTCACACACAGAGATCAGGTATTTGGTTATTTTATATTTGTCCAAAGATGGGTACTAGGTGATGAACCCACAAAGCTAGCATGCTGATTCTCAAAATTTTGCACTCCAGACATTCTAGCAAAAAAAAAAGAAATTGCAGTTCATTGGCGACAAAGTTATCTAATTTTCTTATTAATTAGGGTTCTGCCTTCTACCGTTTGAATGATCCTCTCACTTCTCATGCTGATTGGTTCCATGTTCAGTCTTTCTCTTCTTTTGAGTGGGTGGATTTCTTGAGTCAGTGGTGGTGATCTGCTGCTGCTGGAATTACCCATCACCCAGGAGCTGCATGCGGAGCTCTGGAGGCTGGAGCCCCAGGAAAGAGGCCTTGCCCTGATGATTCTTTGCACCGCAAGGGGCACAGGACCTGTGCCCAGCCAGAGGGGTGGCAGGGCGGGGAACCATCAGGGAGGATTTTGTATCTCTAAGTATCTTCCATAAAAGTGGAAAAAGAATAAGGATGGAAATAAACCTGGTTTACAGGTATATTCTGTGTATTAAAGATTAGGCAGTGTAGAAAAATAAAAGCCCAAATGAGATTTAACTTAGACTTTACACAGAAAATTAAAATGAAAAGCTAAAAGGGGGAGTTTGCTCATAAAGACAAATGTGCTGTTACAGACGTGCTGGTATTGCACATTAAAAGTCAGTCTTTTGCTTCAATTTAGCTTAATGTTAAAGTTAATGGCAAAATACCTAATGGAAAGGATAGGAGAAAAGAAAATTGTAAAAAAAACTTTTACTGCCTACTGTGAAAAAAATTAAGAATGCTTGAACTTTTCAAACTGAATTAATGTATAGGACATGAGAGGAATGGAAGGTACCATTAATAAGTATAAACAGAAGCTTTTGTAAGTGAAGTATTCTACATTTACCTAAATTCTTGTTTACACCCTTAAATTATTGCAATGGAAATGCTTTAGTTTTTCAAATTATGATCACAATAAATAAAAAAAAAAATATAATAACACAAAAGTATTGTGCTCGTCTTTGGTAGTGGGCACTAATTTGATGAGAACCATCATATGTATTATTATCTTATTCATCATCACCTAAAGGCACTATTGCTTGCTACTAGACTATGTGACACCAATGTTGCAATGCAGTCTTGCTTGCCCCAGAAGTGGCAAATGCCTGTTCTGGGTTTTAAAAGTCACACTAAATAGATATGTCCATAGAGAAGGAAATGATTGGAGTTTTCTGCACCCAAAGTGTGCCCAAACTGCTCGTGTTTCTTGAAGTTCAAACAACTGGTAACTAGGAGAGAATGCTGAGGATGCTTTGAACATCCTTCCTCCTTTCTATATACCCTTCTGTGAACATCCACTTTTGGTTTTATCAGTGACAGGATGCTTGACTAGACCTGTGACTTTACATTACCTCCTGGTGCTCATATATGCCATAAATACAGTAACAACTTGTCAAGAGGGACAAATTTTTGTTGGTTTGTGTTACAAGTTTTATCAAGGAGACAAATTTTTGTATACCCATTTAACCATCTTTTTTAGCATCACCTATATTTCAGCGGTATTAGGCCTGAAATATCAGGGATGCTTTCATTGTATAAATTCTGAAGAGCTTCTGTAGAGCTTTTTGGTTGTCATTTTTTTTTAATTGTTTTTTCCTAAAACTAAAGTTTCTTCAAAAATTAGCTTGAGCAGTCGCTGCTGAAACTGTCTTTTCCTTTGAGAAACTGGCAGAGATTAAAGAACATTTTGTTTGACTATAGTTTGTGTCAGAAAGCTTTCTTTTAGTGTAAGGGTAAACTGTTGAACACATCGGGTTTTGCCAGGTTTTGAGTTTGAAAGAACATTTCTGGAAGTGTAAAATTCTTTTCTTTAATCCTTAAAAAGAACAAAAAAAAAAATCCTTTCATTATTTGGGTTGTAACTTCAGAAACCTTTTCTATTAAAAATCCCCCTCACATACTCAGCATTACATATGCATTTTACTGATAACTGTGGTGGATTAAAAAAAAAACAAAACCTAAAAAACTTGTTGAATATTTTTGTCTTACTGTTAAGTGCTGCTGACATGATTGTTACTCAGTGCCACACCTTTTCAATAGATAGCTGTAAAGTTGGTTCTTCAGTATGTATTGTACAGACAAAATTAACCATTTCATGCTTTTAACCCATGCTAAATGACAATATATATCCCAGGGACAGGTATAGCAAATGTATTTATGGGAACAAATATTTCAAATAAATGAATATGCTTTATTATTCTGCCTTCTGGTTTGCAGTACTGTAACTTGTGTATGTAGCCATAACACTAACTCCATGATAATATGAACAATAAAATTTATACAATATGAATTACCACTGGACTCCAAAACACTATTCACAGTCAAACACCTGATGGTTCAAACCCTGCAAATTCCTAGTTTTCTGCTTGGTTATTGATCCTCCAGTGATAATTCCAACATGTCAAAAGAAGAGATGAAAACTGAGAAGTCATCCCTCTCACCCAATGCTTAAAAACTTTCAGATAAATTTTGAAAAATTGAAAGAAAAATTCATTGGCTAATAATAAATTATATTAACTAGTAAAACGTCCATTAAATGAGCACTTCTAATTTTGAGGGAAGCAGATATATGTGTTAGATCTAAAAGAATAATTTTACATTGTCTGATTAGCCTAAGATAATAGGCATGCCACTAATTTAAGAAAATACCGTGGTTGAGGTAAGGACAACCAAATCCTACTGGAAAACAATTACTTCTTCTTTGTTTTGTCAAAAAAATGGTTAAAAAATATTTTGTGTGTATGCAGATTTTTAGGCCAGTTCAGTCTATTTTTGAATTTGATAGAATTTTTTTCAGTAAACTTCATAGTCAATTTAGGCTCTTAAAAAGAAATTTCAGAGAATTCTGCAAGAAAGAGTACAGAACTATTGAAGTTTCTATTGGCAACAGATCAGGAAAGCCTGCAATTGCTTCAGTGAAGTAGTAGGGGAGTGTAAATGAATGTTAGGTAGAGAGAAATATTTCTTCATTCCATTTACCACTTAAAAACTAAATAAAACAACTTTTGTTTAAATTGCAAAAATTGCATAAGATTGTTTAAGATGAAAAAATTGTTTAAGAGGAAAGGCTTTAAGTCAGTGAGAAATATGTCCCTCACTTTCTAACACTTCCTGCTTTTCTGCTGCTAAACAACCTTGTTACTGTGAACTCCAGAGTTGATATTGTAGTGATATTGATATTCTATCATATTGCATGATACTGCAAGAGATAGAAATGTAGGGACAACAGTGGTTTGATTTACAGCAATGAAAGTGGTGCATCCAATGATGCAATTTTTCTTTGGTCAGTAAAAGTTCAATCAAAATAGAAATAAAAACTGGTTTTAAAAATACATATATGTAGACAATTCTTCCATCTGGTGAAGTTAATAAGGACAATCATTTTACATTATGTTACATAATATTGGCTTTCAAATTCATGTACAGATACTACATTGGATATTATGTTATCAGATATTATATTAACTGCCTTTGAGTCATACTGACTTTAACAATAAAAGCATAAACAGTCTACATACTATATTTTAATTTCTTATTTAATTTTTATTACCATTAACAAAACCTATTATAGAAGAGGACAAGTGCTCTAATTTACATTTAAATCCAGTCTCTGAGAAAAATAATTTTTAAATCAACCATATTTATGATAGAGCAATAGAATAATGCTGCATCCAATTGGAGTTTACTAATGGCCTCATTAAATTAGTTGCATTCAGAATGCCTAATTTACAGCATTCATAATTTCTCATCTTGTTCAGCAGATATTTGTGATTTTTATTCTAGTTAAAAGTTATTTTTGTAAATGCTAAAAATCAAAAAATCCCTACTCTCTAGTGCTTATTTGAGTCTTGTTTTATTTAAAAATTATTTTCTTGCAGAACCATTAAATTGGATAGTTTCTTTTCCCTTTTCATAGAGGATTATCACTGATAGTAACAACTGTTCAAGTGATGCACTCAATATACAGTGATCAACACTGCAATCTTTCACATTGCCATTTGTTAATTAACATTATTTTGTGGTTGTTCCAACAGAGAAGAGGAATTTGTTTCTAGATCTTAAAATACGGAACATTGAAGAGACTTTTCATTATGATATGGATTTGAAAACCAACATCAATTTTTTATCAGAAACACACTGAAGAACATGGCTTCTATAAAAAAAACTGCCTTTTTTACTCAAACATTGCATAGAAAGATAATCAGAGCTGTAGAATCCCACAATTATGACCTTTCAATTGTATAAGCCTCTACAAGGATATGAAGTCATGCATGAAGGTTATAGAAGTCATCAGGTTTCTCTAACTTGACCACAGTCTAGAATAAACATCTGTACCAGTGACTGGACTATACACTGTAGGAAAAAAATCACTTCCTGTGACTGTGAGTAACCAAAGGTTTGTCTACAATCCTCTGGCTTCCTTCCCTACCTATAGACCTTCTGCAGGGATTGGCAGAGTATTACTGACTGGATGTTTTAGTTGAGTTGTGGCTTTAGTTGCCATGCACACAATCTTCTAGATGCAATTCAAGAAAAATACACAAAGTGATATCTAGTTCATTTTCTATTCACATTATGCTTGATGTTAATTTGAAGAAAGGATATTTTATTTTCAGAGATGTTCCCACAAAGAACATTGCATGAAGGAGCCTCCTTTATGTTTGCTCAATATTGCTCACTACCTTCAAATCATTCAAGTGGCTCATCAAAAAACTCCCAGGTTAGAGGAGGATTTTACTAATTCCTCACCTAGTAGATGGCAATTGTGGGAACCTGACTAACTTGTTTCATTGTTCCAGGGAATTTATGGAATGGATAAATCATTAAGATCAGGAAGCTGGAGCAAGAAATGCTAAAGGGGAGAAAAAACTTTTTACTAATCACTGAAAACAGCTGTCATGATATAAGCTGCATAATGAAAACCTCTTGTCAATTTTCAATTTTCTTATTAATAAAGATCGTAGACACAATTATTCTGGCTGCATGTTCAGCTTTTTGGAGCCAGACTTTGTAGAGAGCATATAGACACCTTTAAAAAGCCTGGAATTAATCACATCCTCTAAGCTTGTAAGAATGCCAAGCATATATGTTGACGACGGCAGTACAAAAAACCCAACAACTTGTCTGTTCCGTAAACATGCCTTTACTCTCAAACATATGATATATATTGTTCTAACTCAATAGTTCAAAAGAGTAAACTGGAACTTGAAATGTTATGCTAGGTGAATGTTGTGAGCTGAGTCTCATTCTGATCTGTAAAATTTCCTGTATCCCTCAAGTTTGCCATATCAGTTTATGTAATAAATGTCATGTTTTGCACTTTAATCCAGCAATAAACAATTGAGAGCCCAATTGACACACATTACAGGACCAAAATATTACCACAGAGTATAAGGATACAGTGGTCATCAGCGCCAGTTACCATCTTTCAGCATGTGCTCATTTCTATTCTAGTGAACTTTTCTCTCTTGAGCATTTTGGTACAGTATTTCAATAAGGGCAGACTTTCTAATGGTTGACACTGTGCTACTCATGCAGCATTCAAGAGAGACCCTTAGAATTCAATCATGTTAATTCCTGCTCCCTACTTTTTTATGTTAAGCTGATATAAAGTTGATATTCTCCCTGTATGCTAATACATCGCCTTATCATTGAAATTTTTTAACTTGTATAATGCTTTTCACACTGTTTGAAGATAATTAATTTCTTTCTGAATTAAAAAAAAATCTAAGAAATGAAACAAGCTTACAGACTTTACCTTTGAGTTCTGATTCACTTCCCCTTTTATCCCTTTTTTTTTTTAATGGCCCTTTCAGCAATATGGTAATATCTCCAGAAGGATATTTGGACCTTATAATACTTTTCATACTCACATTATTTTTGTAACTACTAGACTAGTTCAGATAAGAGATTTTTTATTATTATTAAAAAGTAGAATCAAAGATTAATCTCAAAATCCTTATCATCTAAGTTTATCTTCATCAAAATGCGTACATCAAACACGTTCAATATATCTTTTTAATTACCTCTTACCTGTATTTTTGTATTCACCAGTTATTGTCCTTAGAACTTAACTACATCCTCTGCCTGTTTCCATTAGGAAGGAAAATATGAGCAGTTTGATTATCTAGTCCAGCCCAAACATCTAGGGACATGACAACACACTTTTTTGGAGGGTGAGATTATGGGTAGTTATACCTAATTTACTATGCCTCTTGTATATACTCCTGTCTTCCATTCTTCCCGCATTTGAAGAAAAAATAAGACAGATAAAATGGACTGTAACAAGTACACTAGAAATCTACTTGAAACTTGTTTTCCCTAACACAAAGGTAAAAGGAAAGCTTCCATGACCTCCATTCCTTCAGGTTCAGGAATGTTCACATGAACAGTTCGTTTCAGAAATGGAAACAATATCAAGAGACTACTGGGGCAACTCCTGGGATCCACACAGGCTGAGAGATGAAGGGATCAAGAGCAGCCTTGCTGAGAACTCCTTGGCAGTGCTGCTGGATGAGAGGCTGGCCATGACCCAGCCATGGGCACTCACAGCCCAGGGAGCCAAACGTGTCCTGGGCTGCATCCAGAGCCCCATGGGCAGCAGGGGAGGGAGGGGATTCTGCCCCTCTGCTCTGGTAAGACCCCACCTGGAGCTCTGTATCCAGCTCTGGGCTCCCAGCACAAGAAGGACATGGACCTGCTGGAGTGAGTGAGTCCAGAGGGGGACCACCAAGTCGATTAGAGGGATGGAGCACCTCTCCTATAAAGAAAAGCTGAGAGAATTAGAGTTGCTCTGCCTGGAAAAAGAAGACTTTTGAGTAAGTTAATTGCAGATTTCCAGTACCAAAAGGGACCTCAAAAGAAAGATGGAGAGAGACTATTTACAAGAGCAGGTAGTGACAGAATAAAGAGGAAGGGATTCAAACTGAGAGTAGGTTTGGATTGTATATTAGCAAGAAATTCTTTACTGTGGCAGTGGTGTGGCACTGAAACAAGTTGCCCAGAGAAATTGTGGATACGCCCTCTCTGGAAGCGTCCAAGGCCATATTGATGGAGCTTTGAGCAATCCTGTGTAGTGAAAGGTGTCCCTGGCTATGGCAGGGGGGGTTGTAACTTGCTGTTTTTTAATGTCCATTGCAACCCAGGCCATTCTGTGATAGGTTCTATCCTATGAATATGTGCATACCTTGACTCATAGTGTTTAGATGAAGTAACATACATTTTTATTTAGATCTTATTCTTCTGTCTTGCACATTTCTATGGATTTACTCTAAAGATCAATGGAAAGCTTGCCCTGAAAATAGTTCTTTTACTTGGCAAGGGTCTCCATAGAAAGTAGTTCCAAAGACATGATTAGAGCTCCATGTATAGAAAATCTCTTCTGAGCTCATTAATCTTTTACAAAAGTGGGAAAGATAATGAGTTGTAGTCTCTCAGCATTGCTGAGACATGGAAGTAGAATAAGCTCTTTCTTTTTGATGCTAGCTAGTGACACCAAGTAGTTTCACATGGCCTCAACTTTAGAAGTATAATTCAGCACAGTATAATTATATCTCAATATATAAATTTAACTTACAGCTAGAGTGCCTAATATACCCAGAGTTCACACTATAAGGTATAGCTCTTTCTCTAATCTTACTGCTCTTTTCTATAGCATGAATTAATGTGCCATGAGTCAACAGTCATTGTAATATTCAAGGGGAGAAAATGTGTTTAAATCCATTCTGTCTTTCTTTCCAACCCATTTATTACACATCCAACCCTGAAGATGTTTTTAATTAGTTGATAAAAATGGCAAATAATAAACTTCATGAACATTTTATTACAGTGTGTTTGAGTATTAATTGTTGCCAATTCATCAACCCTAAAGCACATTAGTTCTCGAAAGATTTATCTGTTCTATATTTATGAGTACAATCTCATCTTCAAAATATTAGTAAACAAAAATATTATTGAATATAAATTTCAGCATTAGTATTCTCCTATCTGAAGCTGACTTTAAATGCTATCCTAGGAAATAGGGCTCCATCCTCAGCCCAGTTCTTTTCAACATCTTCATTAATGACTTGCACGCAGGACTTGAACGAATTCTAAGTTTGGAAATGACAAACTGTGAGGAGCTGCCAACTTCCTTGATGGCAGAGAGACCTTGACAATCACCAAAGACTGTAAAGGGCAATCACCAAATATATTGTTTAACAAAGGCAAGTGCTGGATTCTGCACTGGGATGGGGCAACCTTGGATGTATGGACAGACTGAGGAACAAGAGGCTGGAAAGCAGCACTGCAGAAAGGGACATGGGGGTCCTGGTCAATGGAAATTTGAACATGAGTCAGCCATGCCCTGGCAGCCAGGAGGGACAACCCTGTCCTGGGGTGCACCAGGCACAGCATCACCAGCCAGGCAAGGGAGGGGATTGTCCTGCTCTGCTCTGCACTGGTACAGCCTCACCTTGAGCCTTGTGTGCAGTTTTGGGTAACCCAGTGTAAGAAGGATCTAAAGCTGTTAAAAGTGTCCAAGGGAGAGCAACAAAGATGGTGAAGGGCCTTGAGGGGAGGCTGTGTGAGGAGTGGCTGAGGGCACTTGGTCTGTTCAGCCTGAAGGAATGAGGGGAGACCTCATTTCAGACTGCAGCTTCCTTGTGAGGAAGAGGAGGGGCAGGCACAGATCTCTTCACTCTCATGACCCAGTGACAGAACTGACAGGACTAGAGGAAAGTGCATGAAGCTGAGTCAGAGGAGGTTTAAGTTATCAGGATATGAGGAAAATGTTTTTCACCCAGAGAGTGGTTGTGCACTAGAACAGACTTCCCAGGTGTGGGAAATAGTGTGGTCCCATTCCGTCTGTGCCATGCGCCAACACCCAGGGAAGTGGCCATAGCACAAGACTGATGGAGCTCAAGAAGCGTTTGGTGATCCTTGGGGATGGTGTTGTACAGAGGGAAAAAGGGTTGGGGAGAAACAAAAACTGATGGTGCCTTTGCTACTTTTGGCTTTGGCAATAACAATACATTCATATATAAATAAACCAGTATTAAACAAATAGATTTTCTCTCTGAGACAGAACTGTTTTAAACCCCTAACTCAGGAGTTCAAATAGGAAAACAGATTATGCAATACAATATACAATGCAACACACTCAGGCACATGATATGACCCCAGGGGTGTCCTGTACAGCGCCAAGATTTGGTCTCAATCTTGATGGGTTCTTTCAAATTCAGTATAGCTTATGACTCTATGCAATATTTTGTTCATTAGTAATCAAGTCAAAATTATATCCACATGGTTTAACTTGCTCTCGGTCTTATTAATTATTATATTAGTAATTCCTTTAGCTCTGTATTTCACCTGAGATTCCATTAGTTAACATTTTCTTCCTTTTCTGGTTCATTTACCAGTGCTATAGACACTAGCTTATGTTCAGTTTTTGATGAAAATCTAGATATTTACACCAGTATTTACAGAAGGAATTAGTAATAGGTGTAAATACATAGAACCTAAATACTGCCTAAAACAAATTATGAAATATGGTAATTCAAGAATAATAGATTGTTGAAGGAAGCATTTTCTTTAGCTTGAATCATTCAGTGTTCAAGGGAAATTTGTATATAGAAGAAAACTTTTATAAAATATAATCTAGTTCACTTTTGGTTACAATGCAGGCCACAATCAGTGGTATTGTATCCTCTTGACAACAAAGCAGAGGACAAGTTAAAAAGAGACAATAATGTTCTTCAGCTCTTGTTCATGTCATGTCAAGAGGAAAGAGTTTGTTTGCTTGGAGTTTGTTTCATAAATACAGGATCTAAATATAAAGTTTTCTTGAAAAGAAGTTAGTCATCTCATTTTTTTGAATTCCTTTTTCAATGACATATGGTCATGCACAGTATGTGAGGAGTGCCAAGGTCACTTATCCTCTGTAATGATGAGTTATAGGTACTCTGCTTAGATATTAAAGAAAAAACAGTCAGTTTTATGCTAATAGGAGTTGCAGTTCATAATAGGGTTGTAAATTAAAACAAAAAAGGGTAAAAGAAAGATCTTTTAAAATATTAGCTGATCTCTCCTGGATGTACTGGTCCTTTAGTTCCATTCAGTTATCTCTCTGGTGAACTCAATAAATACTGTGACAAAACAGGTCTTTTGTTTTCATTTTACTGGGAAACAACATTTCTTAGCCTATTGACTGTCACAGACTTTGGACAGGATATCTGCTGTCAAATGGGAAAACAATACTTGTCAGCAGTAGATTAGAGAGCATGTGACCTTGCAACCTGGCATTTGGAACAGCATTTATCCCCTTTTTACAAAACTATAAGTGCTCTTCCTGGGAGTGCAATAAGACTAAAGTAGCAAGGGCAGAGAGAGCAACACTCTAAGGCTGTCTGAACAAAATTTGAAGATTTTTCTTTTTTTAGAGAAAAGATTGTCTGCTTTACAGAATTAAGGATGATATTCCAAAATGCAGAAAAAATTAAGGGAAACCCTAACTTATTGCAAATGTGATTCTGAAATGTCAGATAAGCAGAAAATATATGATCTACCACTGTAGTGAGGTTAAACCTGGAACGTATCATTCAATCCTAATAGGCTACCTCCCAAAGTAATCTACATGTAATGTAGAATTACTGTCCCAAAGTAATCTACATGGGCCATGCTGTTTTGTGATCTGGATAGGGACTGACCTTGTATCATGTGTTTATTTGTAAGTCTTGATATAATCAGAAATATTTTCTTTGGACATAGAGCCAAACCTTACAGAACAATGAGATAGCACTTTGCAAAAAGGAGTGAGAAGGTTGCTCTACATCTGTGAAGGCCTGAAATCTACACCTGGCAATAGTTAAAGATGTCAAAATCTGGACCATTACAAAACAATGTGACAATCTCTGTCACACTATCTAAAATATTTTTTAATTACAACACTGGTTGTAATTGGTAGAGAAGAAGTTTGTAGTGTCTTGCCACTTTCCATGCTTTTTAAATATGCAAAAAATATTACTCTAACCAAAAATAAAATGATTTTGATAATATTTTAATTTACTTTTCTTTCTGGTTTTTGTTTGTTTGTTTGTTTGTTTGTTTTTTGTTGTTGTTGTGGTTTTGTTTGTTTGTTTGTTTTTTGTTTTTGTGGTTTTTTTGCTAAAACTTTCAGATAAGTTGTTGCTTGGGCAATTGCTAATTTCAAAATGTGGGGTTAGGTCCATGAAGCATTACAGGAAAGAAAGCAGATGGAAATCAACTCTCAACATGATTTTCTTTGTGCTGCAGGGGACGTTGAATGACAGTCTTCAAAGAAACATTGGGGTTTTTTTCTGCATGAATATTATGTATGCTTATAGAAAACTCAGCTCTAAAGTTTTGTTTTGTTTTGTTTTTTTGTAGTGTTTTCAAACCATTCATACTTTACATAGGGTCCAGAACAGCTGCTTTGTCATCCCAGCCTAGACTATGCTGTGTTCCTCCCAGATAGTTTCTCAGTTCAGATTTTATAATGGCAAGGAGTTTTTGACTTCTGACTATATCTTTGTAATGCTTCTTAAAGCAGCAGAAAAAGTTAGCAACACAAATATTTGCTGTCCTGTTATATGAAGACCTTTACCAAATTTTTCCATAAGACAACAGTACCTTCACAACTTAATTTTATTGAAGTTTATTCACCAAGGAATTGGGTTACTGCCTAACAAAGCAACTGTTTTTTTGAATAAACATGGTGTTTCCAAAATAACTTTCAGATAATCATTGAAATAGCTACATTTCAAATATAACCTATCCGTTTTTGATAGCCTTGCTGTTTAAAGTGCTTATACAGCTGCTATTAATGCTACATCTACCCTTGAAATACCTTTCTAACATAATGCAATTTTTAAATGTTCACACTCTTATGATCCTCCTTGAGTGAATGGTATTTGCAACCCAGCTCTCTACCTCAGTCCTCTTTGTCTTTGAAGGTCATGTGCTTTTCAATTACATCAGCGAAAGAGGCTGGGAGCAGAAAGGTCCGATGGCTTCTTGCCCCTCTTTCCTTTAGCAGTGCAAGTAGAAGCACTGAAGAAGTTATTCTCCCTGTTGTGCTGTCACACAACAAAAATACAAAGAGTAATAAAAAGTTATCAACTGTTCTTCCTTCTCTAATCTCATTCATATGCCACTATAAGGGCAGGTCAGGCTCTCTTCAGTTCTGGAGAACTGACCATAATTTGTCACATCTGAAAGTATTGTTTCATATTAAGCCCACAGAGGCTGCGCATAGGCCTCTCTATCATTACATGTCAGTCTAAGTATTAGCTTTTGTTTCTGTTACCAATTTCCCTGGCAAGAAATACTAAGAAAAAATTACTAAGAGAATACCTTCTTCTTAGTAATTCTAATGTACAAATATCTAGTAACAAATGATAAAAATACAAGTATCTTTGCACACAGGTGTTTGGACTAAGAGACATTTAAAAGTCATCAGAATCAGTGCCCAGTAAAAGCTCTTTTATGACTGAGTGAAAAATTAGTTATAACAATGGGTGGCATTTTAAGACAGCTATAATCCTTCTAACTTGTGCACGAGACATGTAACGACGCCCACATATCTTTCTTTCTGCTAACATCATATAAGTTCAATTATATCAACATATTAATGTGTTTTTCACTGTATTTTCTAAATAGTTCTTATAATAAAAATCTGTCACAGATTACAAAGGAGTGAATAGGAATGTCTCAGTGCAGTACCTCATCTGTATAACTGTAGATAGATTACATATTAAGAAGGGTCTTGAAGGCTGGGATAATGATTTTGCATACTAAGCATCAATGCCTTTTGTACACTGCTATTCCATTCTTATTAGCTATGTCATAAACTAAGTGTAATCTAAGGTAGGTAAAGTTTCTTTAACTTAAAAGACTTACTACTGAGAAAATACAAACAAATAGGATCTCCAGTTTAAATAATTCTTTTGAATGAAGGTCATCTTACTGAGTACAGAAGCTCACACAGGGCTTTTGCTCCAGTACAGTGAAAAGTACAAGTGAGGTATGAATTTCTCCATCAATGAGACTAACAATCACTTACTAACCTTGTTGGCTAATAAGCAGATTTCTTAGGGAGGAGTGGTACAGTTTATTGGACCAATTGGAACAGCTGGAAAAAAGGAAGGAATTCTTCTTAGTAGGTGTCTAAAATATACTCAATTCCAAATAAAGTAAGAAGAAACACCTTCAATTCCATTACATTAAGTAAACAGATACTTTCAGAAAACAGGACAGTTAATGGAGGAAAATAGTGGCAAGAGATGATAAAATCCTTGACGTTGTGAGAAAGAGGTAGAAAGAGGCAATTATTCACTCTGAGACCAAAGTATTTTATGGCCTTTTTCCCCTCAAAAAATCTATCTCCCCACCATTTTATTAAAGATATTATCTCCCTCTGGAAATTTACCTCACTTATATCCCTAGACTATTACAGATCCAATAGCACAGCACTTCTGATTGATGGCTTAGTTCATAGAAGAAATATCTGTCACTTGCTCTTTGGCAGATATTAAAAACCAGCAAAACCATAGAAATATCCTCCTGAAGGTGGGCGCCAGATAAAACCTGATATAAATCAGAGCTCAGAACCTGAGATGTTCCCAAGCATTACAACCTCCTGCTGGAATAATCCTACTCTTCTTCAGCTTCAGGGAAAATAAAACATGCCCAGATACTCAACCAGGAGTTATCTCAGTACAAAATATGCTAAGTAAAAGTTTTGGCATACATTGTATGACTATCTGAAATTAGACCCTAAGGAATTGAATCAGTAAAGAAATTCATTACCTAAATTGGTGCTGAAATAAAAACAGATACATAAATACAAAACTGAGATCAAAAATCCCTTTGCTTATGTTTCTTCATTCTGGAAGTCCTTTTTTATTCACTTTATTACTTGGGAGTTTTATAAAGAAGGCAGAGTTTGTATCCTTTGATTTCCCTTCTGCTGGAATCAGAGCTGATTTACCATTTCCACTTGAGTGTTCCAGTCGCTAGGCCACTGTGTAAAATAGAATACCATTATTGCAGACTTTATATCTCTACCTCTGCCTTCATATCTTAACCTTCTAGATGAAGTTTGCTACGTGTAGTCTCTCAGACAAAGTAGTCTCTTACTAGTCCTAGAAGAAGACATCTTGGACACATTCCTATATTTGATGTCTGGTTATTCTTTGATCCAAACAATTGTTAGTTAGTGCTATGAAACCTTTCCCTCTTTCTTCACCCTTACAAACTGCCTCTCACTGGTACAATTTTCTGTTCATTTGAAGACCTACAGATTATCAGTGTATAAAAATAACATGCTTTATTCTTTTAGTACATATTTTAAAACAGAGCTTCAGTAATGAAAGTTCAAGGGTTTTTTTAAGCCTTTAGAGACATTCATTGCAGACTTGATGCTTTGCTCATTCACATCAGCAAGTTTCTATTGATTTTGTTACAGCCCTTGAATAATACACTAACTCACTATCTGCATCTCCAGTATCGGTATAGATTTTGAATATGATATTAGCAGCAGAGAAAAAAGAATGATCTCCTAATGCAAGAGATTTATGTTACATTCTTATTAAGTCACATTCCTACTTCCATTTGTCTCATTGAAGACCATACCAAAAATTTCTTCATGGGCATAGGCGACTTAAATATAAGTTAGAGCCACTCATTCACGGCACTTGGACACCATGCAAACACACAAGAATTAGAAGATAGAACTATATGAAGAATATAAGGATTTTACTAAACACTCCAAGTTACCAAGAAGAAAAACAACTATGCTAAGGTATTCCAGGACCAGATGGAATATCATATTACCTTGCTAGATGCAATATTAGAAGTCATAGAACTCTACACCATATTGTGACACAAGCACATTATTCAAAAGGCATCCAGCTTTGGCTTTCTGAGGCTCTCCTCATCCTTCAATTCTCAGTTATAAAAGCAATTTACATTTCCCAAAAGCAGGCAAGCAAACAAGAACAGAAAGAACAAAAACACATAAAAGCTTCTTGGGGTTTATTTCATCTTAACACAAATATATGCTTCATTATGAGTATCACCCTCTCTATTTAAACTTTCAAAAGCTTCAGATTCTGCCATGAAGCAGCTGAGCTCTACAGAAACCAGATGAATCCTGGAATTCCTTTCAGCTGGTGTTGATTCTGAAGATTATTCCAGACTAGTGATATCTGATACAGTCAATCAGTCAAGCTGCTTGAACAATCTGCTCCACTCCATCAGTGCCATACTTTGTCTATTCCACTGTCATCAGAGAAGACATTTGCTGCCTTCTCAGTGTAGCCCAAAATGATAATGACTATTATGATTAATTAAAAAAATAGATACCATATTTTGCACAGTTTGAGTGCCTATGTTGATCCTGAATATGTAGTAATATGATAGAAATCATCTATATGAAGAGTTTATGATAAGCTATAAGGTAGTTTTACTTGCGTAATTTTCCATGCAGATTCATAAAAGAAATTTCAAACTGTACACAAACATATACGGATATTTCTA
>WEIU01000429.1:0-12186 GCA_013389925.1 Aegithalos caudatus | reverse complement strand
ATGTCTATCTAGAATAAAGAATAATATTGAATTTAATATACTTTTCGATTAGCTATTTGGAGCAGATTAGCATTGTAAGACAGGGATAAGTGCATTATCTTTCACAAGCACAATATCTAAAACTAGAATATATTATTTTTTGTACCACTAGATCACATTATACCACATTTATACTATAATAGAACATTTTTCATAGTACTGTTTTTTTAAAAAACCCAGTAAGACAAATAATATTACTTTTTTTAAATGTCCCTTTATACACCATACTTTATCTGTCATGTCTTATTTTTTCAGTTACTCATTATTTTGTTAGCTATACTAATTCTAATTACAGGAAATGGAAAATATTACAGCAAAATCAGCTGAAAAGGCTGTAGAACCTAGTTCAGGATTATTTTCTCTCGATGGGAAACATTTCAACTAATAAGGCCAGGTTGGATGAGGTTCTGAGCAATCTGGTCTAGTGGAAGGTGTCCCTGCTCATGGCAGAGGGGTTGGAGCTGGATGATCTTTGAGGTTTGGGACATTCCAGAGAAAGCCAACCAAAATCATGCTCTCTAAGGTGTTACTTTTCATATTAGTAAATAAACAAATAAATAAGGAAATAAAGTAGATTTTTTTTACAGACAAGTAGGAGATAATTTTCTAGACCATGAATGGAAGGCACTCATAGAAATCCCATCAACAAATAATCAAAGCTGTGGGTACACATCCATTCACATTGCTTTTGAAAATACACCCCAGGATGAATAATTTTAATATGTACAGGAAGTTCACAGCTGATCCTTTATTGTCCACTGAGCCATCTTTTGCCTCATCTGGGAAATCAGATATGCACATGTTTTTACATCAAGAAAGGTAGTGTTATTATTTACTAATATGCAATTCCATAAAACTTTGAAAATAATTTTAATGATATTTGCAAATTAGTTGAGTCTAAAACTCACCTAGCAGCAAAGAATACAGAGAAGGTAACAGAGAAACTGCTGTTCATGTAATTTTCATAGCTTCTTACATATTCATGTTCCAAAAGGATTTCTTTTACAGAAGCTCATGCTCATCTAACCAGACACTTTGTAAGTAAAAATGCATGAAATTTAAACCAGCTTTTCATATGGACATTTTTTTTATAGCTGAGTGTTTTAGCAATCCAGCAATAGTAGACACCTAAAAATGTATAATGTGATGGATTAGACTGTAATGCAGTCTGGATGCATATGGAGGTGGTGTTTGCCCTTCAGTGCAAATCCATTTTAATGTCAAAAAGATTTCATTGGAATTAATAGCACATTGTCCAGGCAATAAGTAAAATGTTGCGTTAGGATTTTCCTTTGAAAAAGGATCCAAATCTTGCTCCTAATTATAACAATTATGACAAAGGCTAAAGCTACTTCTAACAAGGAAGTACTAAGGAAATCAAAATATTAGTGATTTGGATAGGTTTGGATTCCTGGTTCAAACCCAGTTTTAAAATAGGAATCTTAAAGAATTTGTTAAAGGAGGTTTGGTCTCTTCATGATTTGTCAAAGCACATTGTAAAACCAGTAACAGACTTGCACCTTAGACAGACATGCATGAATTTGGGGCATGTCAACCTGGAGAACTTGGGAAAGTTAAAACCAAAATAGCTGAAAGGTGTGAATGTAAAGCTTGTTATGTAAAGAGCTTTACCGTCCTGTGTGAATATGCTCCCTAAAATCCAAAATCCTTTTGAAGCTTTTCAGCAGTAAGACCACCTTGCTTCTCTGCAGGATTCAAAGGCACTTTAAATTGAGGTCTACATTCACACGCTTAGGCAACTCAATTAAGCTTTACTGAGATCCTTCTGGTAAGTGCATCCTAAGTTTAAACTTTACATTAGAAATTATTTTTAAAAGGGAAAAAAGCACCCGTGATTGTTTTCACATCTGTGTGACCTATATATGTTTTTAGATTATTCATATGTTTAAAATGAAGATTCATATATTTAAAATCAAATATCATGCTACATTCCAATGAGCCTAAGAAAATCATAGTGGAACCCTGAGGACAAAAAAGAATTGAGTAACCTCTTGTGATGTTTCCACCAAAAAAACTGTGCACAAACAAGTCTCCTAAATGACTCAATATCATTTGTAATAAACATTCTGGAAAAAAAGTTCCTGATCTTAAATTCTCAAAAATTGTTAACAAGACAAAATATATAAAATATATTCAAAATATAAAAAGCCTTCTATTTTTTCAGCATTCTGGTTTTAATTTTGAAGGTTCTTTTTCTAATATGAATAAAGTCTTCAAAATCATAAAAAGAATGAATAATTTAATTTTGCAAAAGACTTATATTTAAGTTCCTTGTGGCTAAAAGTCTCATAACACTAAACCATTAAAGAAAATCCTCTACAGATATTTAGATTAGATTTTGTCGGCATATTAACAGGCCATTTCTTTTTATTTGAATCAAGTTTGTCCCAGAATCTCTACATATAACATTTGGAATAGCCAAAATTTTCAATTTTTAAGAAAGGTTCTGCTGGAATATGGAGAGAGTTTTCCATTACTGTTGCCATGATTTAACCCCTGCCAGCTACTAAGCATCAAGAACCTCTCAGAATCAGAAGGGTAAATGCCAGAAAACTCCTGGGCTGAGATGCAGAAAATTTAGTAGGGAGGACGAAAGCCAAGCACACAGGCAAAGCAAAACAAGGAATTCATTCACCGCTTCCCATGGGCAGGCAGGTGTTCAGCCATCTCTGGGGACTCACCAGGGGTGATCCTTACAAACACCATCACTCCAAATGTCCCCTCCTTCTTCCCCTCACTTTATATACTGAGCATGATGCTGTACAATGTGGAATGTCCCTTTGGTCACTTGGGGTCACCTGTCCCAGCTGTGTCTCCTCCCAACCTCCCATGCACCCCCACCCCCCTCACCAGCCTGACAGTACAAGAAACAGAAAAGGACTTGGCCTTGTCCAAGCCCTGCTCAGCAGTAACAAAACATCTCTATATATCAACTCTGTGTTCAGCAGAAATCCAAAATACAGCCCCACACTCCACTGTGAGGGAAGTTAACTCTATCCCAACCCAAACCAGCAAAAACACAAAGTTACAGATGGACAAGAATGCTAATATAATGGTAAAAATGCAATGTATGCATTCAGATTGCAAAGACTGATTGACAATTAATATTTTAAATCCTTTTTTAATAATTTTCAATCTTAAAAAAGTAAATTTCTGCAATATTTCATTAGTTATTGAAAATTTTTTTTCCAACACAAACCTTTTCAGAATACAAGTTATATTCAAGCTGTCTGTCAAGTAATACTGTGTGTGCCAACAAGATATTTTCCTCTCTTTTCTAATTGGGTAACACAGCTAATTACTGTTGTCTGTGGAATCATGTTTGATTGGCAGCTTGAATGTAAACAGAAACCATAATTTCAGATGATATTGTATAAACATTTGGATGGGGATGTGCAAGCATTTCTCTTCAACTAAGAGAAATGTATATCCTATGTGATAAAAGTTACCTGTGTATCATAGTTATCTATGTCTATTAAAAAATTATTTCAAAATATATTAATTCCTGCCAAATGCCCAGAATAGTTTCCAAAAAAAAGTTTGGCAAGCTATTTATCAGAAAAATTGGAAATGTATAATAAATTATAGAGAAAATATGAAAAATGAATGACACAATAATGTAGTCTTTGGATATACTATAAAGCCCTTCTAGAATTAGGTCTATATAAAGTTAAGAAAACAGAGATATAGTCCATGATACAAAAGCATAACAATAAGAAGATGTTAAAGTTAAGTTTGAAAATATCTTCTAAAATACAGTACAAAACTTAATTTCAGAAGGACTAGTATTATTGATGGAAGGGGCCTGTGTCATGAATATTAGCAATATGTCAAATTGTACTCCAAAATTCTGTCTCCAAGTTTCCTTCATAATACTTTTTGATCTTAAAAAAAAAGGAAAAAAGAGAATTGAGTGTGTTATGAAAATACACAGGTCCAAAGGAAAAATACTTGGAACTGGAGAAGGAGATTGAGTCCTGATTTTTTTTTCTGAAAATTTTATCCAGGGCATAAGAAGCAGAACAATGCAAAAATCAGTCAAAGGCATTAATATCTGCCTGAAACATTTAATAGCAAACTGATGACTTTACTTCCTACATGTTTGTTTTAACTACTGTTTCACCAAGTTAGCATAACTGCTGTTCCTCAGATTCCCATATATTTATTTGAATACTCATATTTAATTTAATGAAGGTTTTCCAGAATGTTCAGAATTCACATTAACTCATTGAAATTCCTGTTGGACAACACTAACTGGTTCAAAATATAACTAAGAACCTGATAAAATACTGAGTTTTTTTGAGAAGATATTTGGACGCTCTCCCAGTTCTGACTATTTTATACAATTTGTTGTTTCCACCAAGGAAAAAAAAAAAAACACTCAGGAACACTTTGTATAGTTTACTGTCAGGATTTTTTGTTCATGGAACTGACCTCCCTAAATTTCATATATGAAGAAAAGAAGGGGAAAAAACTTGTATAATTTACCTTATTTCAGGAAAAGTCTCTTTTCTATATACAAGATATTTCAAAAACCCCTCAAAATGAAATATAATGGCAATTCCAAAGGAAGTCTTGTTCTCTTGAAATTTTCTTTTTCTAAGAGAAAAAACAGCACTGTGAAATGGTTTGTATAATCCAACAAAATATCTAAGTGTAAGTTTTGAGTTGTAATTGCCAATTAGAACGTAAAGCAGTATTATTTTTGTTAAAAATTCTTCATTGAAGCTAATTGTAAAGGTTCAGCCTGATTGTTATGAGACTTTGTTTTTCCAGAGCTGAAAGATTCTGTGCCTTGTACTCTGTGCTGCACTGGGACAACAGTGATCTAGAATATCAGACATTGTGTCTTGAAAGACATCATTCGGGAGCAATGGCATCTGGCAGTAAATGATGCAAAACATGACTTTATGTGACAATTCAGGCACTGAATGGTGCATTACTTTGAATAGCAATTGTAGTACTGAGTGTTTTCCGTTCGTGAAAATTTTGAGAAGCCAAGAGACACGGCAGAATACTGTGTGATTTATCCCTTGTGCCTTCTCTCCTTTGAGCCTGGCTGAATAGTTCTATCTGAACTGTAGTCCTTGATTTATTCACAAAGTAGGGAGCTCTCACATTGAATTATTCTCTCTGGCCTATAATGCTTGTTTGCGTTGTGGCAGAATTTGTACTACAATAACTCCACAACTGTGGTTGTCTTATGTGTAAATGACCATTTGCTTTTGTAATAAATATTCTGCATATGTGAAAGTATACGTATGCATACACTATTTTGGTTGCTGTACATTAAAAGGGAACATTTTTTCACAAATTAAATGTGTAGCTAAATACTGTTTACTTCTGAAAGCACAAACCTTGGCTTTACTGTGAATCAATCCCACTACACAAACCTTTAAGAAGTTTGTGTCATGTACTATTGTTCTTGTCCAAATATTTTGCTATGGATAGGTCCATCTCCTGATTTTGGATATTTGTGACACCATGCAACTTTAGGTTTTTTTAGCTTTATGCATATGTTTAGTATACTGATCTGGATGGAATTACTGGAAATTGAATTAAAATCTGAATACATGGAAAAAACCAAACTGATTTTTTAAAGGCCAACAATTGAATTACATAATGACTTAGCTGAGCAACAGAAATTCATGTGATATATCTGCTTAGAAGTGAATCTGCTTTCATGACTGGAGACTGATAGCTCAGCAGGAGGAGGAAGCACATGGGAACAGCTCGCTCACAACAGGCAGCAGCAGCTGCTACACAGCGGCTAAGGAGATTGCAGAGGGGTTTCCCACCACAATGTGCAGAACAGAGCCATGACCACCTAATCTGCAAAATACATCTTAAGCACAGACTCACAGGGAGATCTCAGACCTAAAGGCCACTACCCTTATTTGGAAAGGCTTTTCCCTGTAAAAATCTTAAACATATCACACAGCTGATATCATCTTAAAATACATCTTAAAATCTTAAACATATCATCACCTGCTCTGAAAAAGAGCCAAATCCCTCTTTCATTCTCAAGTAAGATGTTTGTCCATTTGTCAGCAGCATGTTTGGTCAGAGATTTGGGTATTACTATATGCTAACTAATTGTTTAAAAAAATGCAACATATAAAGGGAAATTAAATTCCAGATTTTCACACTATTAAATTCACTGACTTCTAAGACAGCAGCTACAGGTCATCTTCTGCTATCTTTGCATAAATGCTTCTTATTGTTTTTATTAAACATTGAAAATAATTTTAAAAAGCAAGATAAATAATGTATTGATGTTTTAAATAAGAAAGAACTTTGCCATATTATTAATAAAATTTTATTTGATGCGCAATTTGTATTCTAGATAATGTTTATGTTAAGATGTATCTTGCTCTCTGATCCAATTGCAATTGACATTTATATCAGCAGGAGATATATCCTCAATATGGATGTTCTATTTGCTCCCATAAACCCCTCCTTATCCATACAGCACCTCAGAAATACACACAAATATTAATACAGATTCTACCAGAACTGGCTTTCTTCATGGTATAACCTAGACCATGGGGAGGGGCTAAGTGACATCGTATTACTCAGTGTAGTAAATATCAATGGCAAGGTGAGCTGACCAGTACTGACACTATAGTAAATAAAAGGGAGAAAATTTAATGAACCTTGCAGCATATGAAAGGGGAAATTTTTAGAATGCAAAGTTAGACCTTGCTACCTGGAAAAAAGACTCGGGGCTGCTGACTGCATCTAAGTTTTACAGCTATGGGTGTAGGTCAGTCATTGTAGGCTTTCAAGTCTTTTAGCTGATAAACATTAATCTTCAACAATCCTATTACATGTATAAATAGAGAAATTAAACACATATTCCTGAAACCCATCGTGTTGGAAATCCACGGAACAGAAAGAAAAGGTTCCATCTCACACAGATTTACTTATATGCTTATACACTTGGCACTATTTTTAACTTTATCAAATGAATTGGATTTTCTTTTTGGAGGAAGATATAAGCCATGATAAAGCCAAAGAATATATCTGGAAACTATTTTTGATTTATCATCTAGGAATCCTCCTAGATCAGACACTCTCTTAACAAGACGCTGCATAGAAGATACCAGTACTATACCACTATACCTCCCTCCACTACCAAAAAAAATATTTAAAGATGTTATACTTTGGGAATACAAAACCTTTAATTAGAAATCATCAAGTCAACCAATAAAAACATTTATTTTATACGCATATTCTCTATTTGCAAACTGTTAAGTCATTGCAAGTTAAAAAAACCCCAAACCCGAACTAATATTTCAAGTGTTTTTTTTCTGCATAATAGTAAATCAAACATGAGTTCTGAGCATCGAACAACCCATAGACAAACACTTATATTAAGGTCATACAGTATTGAAGGAAATATTTCAATAAGATGTTAAAGAAAATAATTTACTCCCAAACATATGGTAAGATTAGAGTTGCTGGCTAACTTAACTAATTGAGCTGTTTCTTTAGTAAGCATATTATTATAAGCAGCAGTCTGAAATACAATTTATTTCATTGTATTTGGTCACAACTCACCTTTTACTTACATCATTCTATTAGGAAAATTGCTTATTGGAATAATAGCAGGAGTTAGGGGAAAACAAAAAAATTCTGCCATCTTTTATTATCTAAAAAGAACTTGCTTTAGAGCATTGTTTTATTTTCCAGACAGAAACAATGTCCAATGATAGGTAGAAGTCAGTATAGCCCAAACTGGAAGTAAAAGATAATTTTTGATGGTGAGGACAATTAACTATTGCAACAATTTTTCAAGTGATAAAGTAATTTTTTTTTAATCTTTAAATCAAAATGGGTGGGTTTCAAAAAACAATCTGTTATGCCTCTGTGGGTTACTGTCTGCTACCGGAAAACAGAATTAAATCACTGATCTTTTTTTTTGAAAGTCAGACAACATTATTGTAATGGCACCTTCAAAATACATTAGTGTATTCATTTAGCCTTCTAAAATTTAAACTAATATTAACAAGCCTTTTAAAAAATGTATTTTTGTACTCTGGTCTAAAAATGGCTGTCATGTTTGTGACATTGATAGAAGCAGCATTCAAACACCATCATTTTCTTAGCTAAAATCAATCAAATGCCAAACAGGGAGTGGCTTCTGCCTTCTGCCTTGTTGTTGTATCAGCCACAGGTAATTTGTAAATAACGATGACTGGGTACGCCAAAGTTTGTCCTTGTAACAAAAAAGAGACAGCTGAAGAAAGGAGGCGGGGGAAATCCTGTACAGTCAATGCCAGTTTGGGGATCTGTCGGTGTCAAATTATCATTTCCATTTTGTCTAGTGATTGTAACTTTCATCATGAATTAGAGCATTCATTCTGCAGCAGTGTCTTGACACATAGTGAGGGAATCATGATAGTGTGTGACAGAGCAATCAGCAGCCGAGCTGAACCACTACTGAGGGGCTGCTCTTTACTAGAGCAATGACATCCAGACTGTTACAGCCATTAACTGTGAATAGCTGCAGAGGCAATGCAGGGACAAGGATGGCAAAGGTTGGGAGCTGAAACCTGGACCTTTCCTGCCCACTTTAAACTTCTAGCACGCAATCCAGATGGGAAAAGAGAAAAAACAATCCTCCGGAGCAAAGCAGGCCATCTAGCAGCAGAGGTAATAAGACCAGGCAAAGCACCACAGGGGATCTACTTGATCTAAGTCAGATTTAGATCAGTTAGGAGTCCCAGGTGTAGCAATATCTAGTCTAGACCACAAATCAAGAAAGCAGTGTTTTTCATACAATCAATGTTACTGCAAATATCCCCATTAAAGAAGATAAGAAGAGATGTTGAGGAAATGCTTCATTTTCTGTCAATTCTGTCATTAATTTTGCTGCTTCAGTGATAGCAATGAGGGGGTTTTGTCCCTTATAATTGTCTCAAGAAACAACTCATTTAGCTATATTCATCAGAACGTATTACAGCTCACGGCCAGAGGGAAGGTTTCAAAACTAAAAAATGGCCAACTGCTGTGTAACATTCTGTCTTTTGTCTTTTGTTGTAACTGGAAAACCCCATCCTAACTATGACTGGAGCTTTATATAGTCAAATATACATGTGCTTAAAGTAACTTATTTGCATGTTTCTGTTCTGTCCATTCTTTCTAAAAAGCCCCATTACATATGTAAGATAGTTAATTTAAAGAAACACTTAGAATATTGTATCATCAGAACTAATTTTTTTTGAGCCAAGTCACCTATGCCATTTGTTTATTTCCTTTATCAATTACATTTGTTAATTGGGGATTTAGCATGTGATATACAGCCGAATGCTTGAAATATTTTTTTTTAGTGATTTTTTTAATATTGAATACAGAAACAGATTGTCACTGTCAAAAGCCATATATAAATAAAATGTAAAATAACTTATTAGAAAACATATGCTATAAACTCCTTTGCTAGCAAAGCTGCTATCTATAGGTTTGTTTGCAATGAATTTTCTAGTAACTGTGATTTGCAATCGTATAGTATTAAGAATTACAGATGAGTTTCTGTAGTTTCAGCTGAAGATACTCCAATAAATACATCCAAGTCCATGAAAATCTCTTCATCTTAGATGCATTACAAAAAAAATTATTAAAGAAATGTGCAGGTAGATAACATGAAAAGATGAAGACCTCATCACCTGGGTGACCTGGGTTGTGAAGCACAGCAATCTTCCTTGTTTTATAAGTCAGACTACATTTCAATGGTTATGAAAGCACCGCTGTCCAACTTCTTTTTCCTTCTGCACTAAACCTCTCCCTGATGCATCACAACTGAAACCAACATTTTTGCCAGGAATATATAGGAAATCATTGCCACTGAACACTGTGTTTTTATATTTTAAGACCCGATTTTCAAACTTTTATGTCTTTCTCAAGTTCCTTAGCAGTATTTCCACTGAGATCTGAATAAATACTAGTGGTATTTTTCTGGCTACAGAACGAGAAGCAAAGGAAACTGTCCTCCTTGGATCAACAGTCCCTGCTGAGGACTCCATCCATTCAACTGGCTTGGTCAATTAGCCATTACAGAGGTAACAATTTCCTTTTAAAAAATGACAAAGTCTTCAACTCTGCAAAACCACTGTACAATTATACCCAGGAATACAAATATGCAGAAGTATATGAGAAGAAAAAAGGCCATTTTAGTATCATAGTCTTCTAGCCCAGTCAGGGCCTGCTTACATTTTTTCTACTTTTAAAAGTAAGAAGATGGAAGTGGAAAGTTGATGGTGTTCAGTGGTTTGTTCAGGAAATTAATCATTATCTTTCATATATCACAGCAAAAAAAGCTATTTAGTATAAATAAATGGACTAAATTATTTTTGAGCAGCTCCTGAATTATTGCACATCCAATCAGTTCAGTCAAAGGAAAAGGCATGACTTGCATTTTTGGGTATCAGGTCTATGGTTCAACCTCACGCATTATAAAATACTTTTTCCTGTCATTATTCCTTCTCTTTAATATATTACTATGTAAGCATGCTACTGGCATCAAACTGACGTATCTGATGTGGAAACAAAACCTCTCACTGTTAACACTGTTTTATTTGATTTGATCAGAGGCTGTATCCTGACTGGGTCAGATTTTTCTGTATGCAGTAGGTTTGTAACAAAAAAGGCCATCATTGCTTATGAATGTGTGGACTACTCTCCCTGGAACCCAATGTGTTTTTCTCATGAGAACAGCATCATCTCCCTCTCAGATTTCTGAAAGAATTGTACATGAAATTAAAAGGGTGATATTTTTAGAAGAAAACTAACAAGTGTGATACTATTTAATTATGAAATGAGGGAGACTTTATGAAAGAAAGCTAAAAATTTGAACATAAAGTAGGTTGAAATGAAATGTGGGTTTACCAAAACTATAACCTAACAACATAAAAAGGTAACATACTTCATAGATAAAAGAAATGCGCTAGACTCGAATTTCATTAAAAACTAAATAATTCAGATAATTCTACATTGCAAGATATTTGTCAAACAAAGATTATCAAAGAAATGGAAAGCCTTGTCTTTTGAGACCAGTCTTTCAAGTGTGGCTTTTGAGACTGCAAGGAAATTTGGTTACTGCCTACAAAGAAATCGTGGTATACAGGCCAATTATGGAAAAGAGCCATTTGAAGACATGATGTATTTAAAGAACACTCACTGATGCCAAAATACATTTAGAGGAGAAAATAAGAGAAGGTTTTCAGCTGTCAGAACTTCTGGGTCTATCTTCCAGCGGAACAGCATGGGAGAGTAGGCTTCTGAGAAGGTCTTTGCATTTCTGAAAGGATCTAAATAATACAGTCCCTGGACAAGCAAAGGGCTCCTCTCAGTGACTTAGGAGCTTTCTAGCTTTACTCTCTAAAGAAAAAGAGAAAGAGTAAGAATTTGTGTGAAAGAGCCTCACTTTTAAATCTCTTACTTATTTTCATTGTAATTGTAGATATTCCTTCACAAACACGTATTTTAGAAACTTTTGTAGATACTTCTAATTAGAATTCAAGGCTTTTCTTTTAATCAATTATCCCCCCAAAAAACCCACTCAATGTGAAGGAATACTCTCCCCTAGCACCTTTACTTACATGAGTAGGAAATAGAGATTCAGCTGGTAGGAGTTGTGGTGAATGCAAGATTTATCACCATGATAATTTTCAGTCACTCTGGCTGTTCCGGTTTTATTTTTAATGATGAAAAATCTCATTTCATGGTCTTTTTTCAAATTCTAGGAATGAACTTTGAGTTAATCCACCAGGCAGCACACTTTGTAGGACAGTAAATATGACATAGTTGTGTTGCTTGGCCTTTAGCTTTACCTGACTTCTCACTCTGTAAAGGCACAAAACTTTGACCAAAGTTAACCAGTAGGTCAAAGGTGCCACTGTTTTGTGCTAGAGCCTATGTAACCTGTATGTCTTCTGTATGTTTCCTGAATGCCACCACTGAGGGAGACATGAAGGCTGCAGTACCAGTAGCTGACAGCTTGTGAGGGTAGAAAAAGATATTCCTCAGCATGGCATCCCTTTCCTGGTATAATTAGAAATGAATGGCTGCAATAATTAAAGAACCTCAACAATTTCAGATGGAAGGATTTTTTTTTTTTGGGGGGGA
>WEIU01000423.1:2224-28319 GCA_013389925.1 Aegithalos caudatus | reverse complement strand
TTTTTTTTTTTTTTTTTTTTTTTTTTTTTTTTTTTTTTCTTTTCACATGGCATGACATTACATAGTAGGGAGCATTCCCCCAGCCATTTTGAATCATCTATCTTGGGTGTGTCCCCTTTCAGCTTATTAAGGTCTCATAGGTGTATTCCTTTAGTCAAACTCTCCAAGTGATGCTATTTCTTCCATAAAAAGAAAATTAATTGCAACCCAGTTAGACCCAGTAGGCTCTAGTATGAGTCCAAAGGGTCTACATATAACTTTAAAAATCATTGATATTGCTGACTTATCAAAGACTGGTATGATGACGTGATGGATGCCTCTTGTATGACCAAAGGAAGATATGTCTGTACCAGCTACATATAACTGCCTCTACAGTCAATAATGTCAAAAAGGTGTCTACAGAGAATAATTTGGCCAGCTGACTCTGAGAACTTCATTCAACAGCTTAAGTAGAAGCAGTTCATACCATTTGTGACTGGGAAGTCAGACATGAGGCTATAAGGTTACATGGGGGCTGGAGTATTAGACTGTCCTTAGAGCCCATCAGACTCTGCAGCAGCTATTTACTTAGATGGGAGCCTGCCATAACTATCCTCTGCAAACACAGAAAGTCCCCAATCAACTTTCTCTTTAATCCCTCCGTTCTTCAGAAATATGTATCTGGAGATTACTTCCGTGCTAAAAACCAGCTTCACAAGTTGCAAGTGTGAGGAAGGAAACAAAATGAAGGGATGAAACCCATGAATCTGAACAAGTAGTAGGACAGAAATTCATCCCCCTTGACTAGAAGTAAGCAAGGTAGTAGGATGCCTTAGTGGGTGCCCAAAACCTTGTGATTCTGTGAGTGCTATCTGGGGCATTGTGTCTTCAGGCTGATTTATCAGCTTCTGTCAGCAGCAGATGTCCTTTTAGGAGCCTGCAGAGACTGGAATGCAACTGTGAATCCCTTGGCCTTGGGAAAACTTGAAGGGCATCAGAGGACATGACATAAACCTTGTGAGTGATGGATAACAGCTGGTTCAGGAACCAGTTACGAACCTGTACCAAACCAGATGGAAATCTCTCCAGGGCATCTTTGAGTCTGTGATTAGCCATTCTCTAGCTGGCTAAANTTTTTTTTTCCCCCTCCCTTTTTAACATGCTTAGAAACAGGTATGTAATGTAAAGGTTCAGTACACGGGCTGGAAAGAAAGTGAAGAATGAAAAGCAAGCAAGCAGTAATGAAACAATAAACAGAGTTCAAAGCTGCTTGGCTTGATTGTCCTAGACTCTTCTGCTGAAGAATACAATTGTGGTTTTTGTGGCAAATCCTAGACATTTCTTGTGGAAAAATAGGAATTCTTCAATTTTAATTTATATTTTACTTCATAATTTTTTTGATTCAATATCTTGTGTGGCAGGAATACAGCTGATGCCTCAACAGGGTAATAGAATATTTTTTTCTGCCTTTTAAGACTTAATACCAAATTAATTTTTTAAATAAAAACAATGACAAATAATAAATTCAATAAGAATGTCATAAATATATCTAAAGCCACATACCAGACACTTTCCATGGTTTCTGAAAGAAAAAAATCAGACAGAAAAGTGTAGAATTACAAAGCAATATCTGACAGTGTATGCAAAACAGGAACTGAATATAGCAAGTATTTAAAAACGTTAGTTTTTCTACTACAGAAGAAGGTAAATCATTTGAGAAAGAAATTTTCCTTTTCTCCTTTGGAAAAATTCCTTAGTAGTGTTTAAAATAGTAATGGGCTACAGGGAGCTCAGAGTATATTTTAAGTAACAATTTCCATACAAATATAGCCAAAGCCTATTCAGTTATGCATTTCTGTGCATCTATCATCAATGTATTTGACTAATGTTGGTCCCAATATTTTGTTTTCATTGATCAGTGGCATTTAAAACAAATGTGTTCTAGACACTGGTGGAATTATTTTCCACTTGAAGCATAACATTTTTCAAACCACAGCTGGGATACTGCAGAAAGTTACCTGTTCTTGCTCTGTGAGTAAAATTCTCTTTTCCTCAAGATGATTAAAGACTTACCTACCTGACCTTTGTTGTTTGCATACACTTCTTGGCAACAGAGATGTTTCTGAGATCTGTCAAGGGTTTTTCATTTTCCATGACAGTCCCAAAAAACATGGAAAGGGAATTATGATCCTGGAGGAACAGTAGTGAATGACAAAAGAGATGGTAAAGCAGTTTCAGCTGAAGCATGCTTTGACTTTATTGACAAACTGATTGTGCCAATTTCAGAAGTTTACCTAAAATTCAGCACTATTTTTATTGTTTTTGTTTTTTGTTTAGAGAAATAAGTAACATGATAACATTTCCTGGTCTTAGTCCTGCTTGAAATGGAGAACACAGAGATGGATTTGAATAATTCAAATAGTGTCTTCTTTACTGACTGTATTGTATATGTGAGCTTAGAGCTGAGTTTCCAGACTGACATCAAGGCTGTTGCCAGTTCTGTAGGTATGATCTGGCAATAGAGAAATGCCATCCTCGGGGCTGTCAATTCAACATTTGAATAGAAACAGGACTCACACATATTTAAAGGACTGTACTCTACATGCATTTTAAGTACACTCTGCTATCACAGAGTCTAAAGGGCAAGATCAATCATTTCAGCTGCTCTCACCTGATGAGCTGGGACAGTCAGTGCCAGGGTTTCACAAGAGCTGTTCTCCTTCTCAGCGTTGCTCAGTGTCTGGGTGAGAAGAAGTCCCAACGCCAGATACTCTATTTTGGCAAAGTTTGTTAATCAACTATGTCTATTATAATAATCCCAGTAAATAGTTATGGCAATTATATTTTTTACAGATATTTCGTAAGCTGCCTAAGTAAGATATGAAATTTCTAGCAAACTGTCACTCATCATCAAAGACAACCTGACCTGTGCCACTTATATTTTCTTTTAACTGGCAAAGCTATGGTCTCATTCCAGTTCAAAACCAAATTTTATGCATATTCTTCCAATATAATTCATATATGTTTATTGCCAAAGGGTAATATCAATATGAAATTAAAACATCTCTATAATTCCTGGGTCTAATTGTGTGATTCAGTCAATAAATGGAAGAGAAACTTGCACTAAGGTGTTTTCAAAGTTAATAGCAGATGATTATTTGATTCTGTCATCATTTTGAAAGCACTTGGTATATCACTCATCAAGCCCATCAAGCAAATAAAAGCTGTGGTGCTTTTATTTTCTGCTTGACGTTTTAAACATGTATCTCATTATTTAAATGTCCATAGAAGTAACTTATTTTATTGCTCTGAAATAACAGTTACAACCAATATATTAAAATAATATTAGAGATACAAATTTAAACCAAAACAAAGACATCTCTAGTGTAGGTTGTCACTTCAATTGAGCAGACCGACAGTTGAAATGAGAATTTTTTTCTTTTGTCATTTCTCATTAGACCCTTAACATAAAATTAATATACTGTGAAGTAATTTCTTTATCTTTCATTGCTTGAATGAAATATAACTAGAAATGGCTATGATGAAAACTGAAATTAACAGAAAAAGGAATATAAAGACTTGATATAATGCCTGTCCCTCAAGGCCATAGAACAAGTACTCCAACAGCTATGGCTTTTGTGAAAAGCATGAGTCTTCCAAGCAAAATGACTCTGTGCATCCCTGTTCTATGTTTGTATGGAAGAAGATTTCACTGCTGAAGTGGAAGCCAACAATAATGTCATTTGTTGCAAGTGGATTTGAGAACCATAAACTAAAACAATCTTAAAATATTTGTTAATGTGATAAACATTGTTAATGTCAGCCACAATATTTGTCTTAAGTAGAATTTGTGAAGAAAAATATATACTTAATAGTGCTGATGACTTTGTGACAACATTGCCCTAGAAAAGTGCTAGTTGGTGGTGTTATTACCTCTGATGAGAATGCAGATAAGTGATGATACATATTGGAGAAATTCTGTGTACTTAATGATGTGAAGTTAGGATGAGATTTCAACACTTTACCGATAAGGTTGTGGTTTTTTTTTGTTTTTTTTTTTTTTTTTGTGCTAATGTCCTACAATTTCTAAGTGTGTATTTAAATAACTTGCTGCATAAAGTCAAAAATGTCAACCTTCTTCATGGTTGAGAATACTAAAAGTAATGTATTTTCCTTTTAATATGCTGGCATATATCTGACAACCCAATTTGTTATTTCCTCTTTTAATGTTTATCTCCTAGTCAACAGCTCATAATCTCATTTTTAAAGCCTTAACAATCAGAGGGTGTGGTAGTTTAGCATAGATGTGAAGTTTTTTTCCCTCTCTAAGGAAGTTATAGCAGATGTTGACAGCTTGGTTGACCAATTAAAAAGTTAGTTATGCCTCTGGAAATTCCCAAGTTTAAAATCAGGGCAGAAAGTCCAGGAAATCCTTTTTCCCTTCCAGCCATCAGACCAGATAACATCGAGCTGGGCTGTTCAGCCAGGCCTTGCAGTTCCTTTCTCTCCTGTGGGGGTGGGGAGCCGGCCGGAGGCCTGGACAGGCTCCACTGGCTCCTGGTGGGGAAAAAGAAGGAGGCTGCAGCTCCCGTCCCCACGGGGCTGGCCCTGGCTAGGCCATGTCCCAGGCCCTGGTTGCTGGTGCCAATGGCCTGGGAGGAGATGGTATTTCTGCACCCCTCCTCCCCCCCTCCACGGGGCCCCAGGAAGCAACCTTGAGTCTGGGTCCATGGATGGGACCAGGGGTGTGGAAAAGACAATTCATCAGTATTCTGGAGCATGTTTCACTCCCTGCCCCATCATCAGCCTTAAAACTTGGCACCGTGAACCAGCAGCTGAGGGAGAGAAGACCTGGGCGAGATTTAACTCCTTTTTAACACAAAATGAAGCTTTCAGAACTCCAATTCTTTCCCTGAGTGAGAGAGGAAGGATGGACTGATTTAAGACATAGAGAGACAACATGGTACAGAGTCAGCAAAAGAACTGATAATGATTATTGTATGAAGGGATTGAGGAAGTGGATATTTTTGACTGGACTTCTCTAGATGTAAACCATGGAAACTGGACTAAATTATTCCTTTAAACCATGGAAAGATATGCATTTGGAGAGGTGATTGTTTAACTTTATGTGCTGGTTTGAAAGTAAAACCAGTGAGAGAATCCAAGTCAGAAAATACAATTTAATAGGAGGAATAAAAGTGAAATAAAATAAATTAAAATTATACAACCTGACACCCTGTTAGTTAGGGTGGTGGTAGCAGTCCGGATGAAGTGGTCTTGTTGAAGCAGTGATCCCATAGAAAGGTCTGGTAGTTCTGGTCCTCCAGGAGTCCAGCAGGCTGGTACCCTCTGTGCTGTCCCAGATTATATCCAGGTGGAAATGCTTGGCTCCTCCCCCTGGGTGGAGCATCTCACAGTGGGCTGATATCATTCTATGAGTCATACAATGGGTCCTTGATTGCCCATTAACAGAGATAACACCCAGAGGGAGTTACATGTGAGTCATGGGCAAGGCATTGATGGCCCATTAAAAGGAGATAGCCCAGAGGGAGGGGGCAAGTGAAAACACTGTCCCACCTAATTTCAACAGCTCCTAAGGGTGGTTATGGAATACATACTTTGGGCACGTCTTACATTGTAACCTAGGACACTCTATGTGTAGATTTTTTGAGCAAAGGTGTTTGTGACGAACTAAGTGAAACTGATTTTAAGAGATGCTTAAACAGAGATAGGGATGAGGAGTCTTCTGTGTGCAATTAAGAAGTGAGAAGACATCTCCGTTCCCTGAGATGAAGAATCCTTTGCCTTTGAAGTGTTTCACCTTTAAAACATGACACCACTAGCCTGCAGTGTGCTTTGAGTGCATGACCCAGAAGCAGTTGGGAAACTGCTAATGGGAGGAGTCATGGAAGCAGGGTTTACCAGGTGGCTTTTTTTGTGACAGTTGAAACCACAAGAGAACTGTTTTAAGTTGTCACTGGGATCCATGGGGAACTAGGAGACACTCCTCTCTCAAAGTGATGGAAGATTATGTTTAAATGGGAAAACTGACTGAAAATCTCAAGTTGTCTCTTAATGTTGTTTTTAGAAAGTGAACATTAATGGGGAAAGAGTGTTTTGAAATGTCATTTTCATTTTTCTTTTTCTCTTGTTAGTGTGTGTGAAAAAACTATATTTGTAACTTTTAAGTTAAGCCTGTTTTGCCTTTTTCTCCTAATTCCATCCCACAAAAAGCCAAACATTAATTAGTGCATTGGCCAGGAAACCGAGTCAAAATTGGCAAACATAAAACTCCTACAAAATTTGGTGTTTCTGTCTGGTTGAAAAAGAAATTAAAACTAGAACAGAGGGTCAACCTGCAATAGTCTCTTCTTACTCTGTCCTCTTTTTCCTTTTAAGAACTCTTATTTTATCCCCTCCTGATTATAAATTGTCTTTCATTTTGTCATGTGCAATTAGAACTGCCTCCATATTCTCCACATTTATATATATATAATGTAAAATGTTGGGGGTTTTTTGTTATGAAAAATCCCTTTTTCTTTTTCCTTCACATTTTCTAGGTAATACATAACATTCTTGATATTGAATCGCACAGACAAGTATCAGCATTAAAGCATGTTATACATTGTTGGAATGCAAACTTGTCCAACATTTTTCCAGGATTATGGTAGAAGATACATTACAAAAAATATTACAGTCAGATGATAGGATAGTAAAGTGACCCTTCACATACCAGGATTGACTTACGGACAGACTAGCTGAATTGTATTATCACTTATTTGGTAGTGGGAGAAATAGCAAAATATGGTTGGAATTATATACCCATAGTTTCCATTTAAACAGGTTAAACACTTTTATAAAAATATTGTCATTTCCACTGTGGCAAAAAAGTTATACAACAAATATTTATTTTAATTTGTGTCAAAATTTATAGTTACTGGGAAGCTGCAAGAGAAGGATTTTGTGCAAACATAAGATCTTAAAATTACATAAAATAATTTAAGATTATATGTTTTACCTTTGCTTAGTTATGATAATAATTGTCTTCATACATAGAGGAAATATATTTTTTCACTATAAGATCACTATAAGAATAAGACTAAATTACAGTAATTAGACTTAATAAGAAAAAAAATTGAGAAAATTACACTGTATCGGAGTAACGAATGTTTTGTAACCCTGAGGGGAAAAAAAGTGGTGTTTCTATAATTTTTTTACTATTTTTATAGTTGGTAAAGCAAATGAAGATAATTAATCCTTTTCTATACAGGAAGCTCTATTTCATAACCTGTAAGGGCTTCTGTTTACTCTAAAATCTTAATATCACATACTTAAACTACCCTTAAAAATAAATGTCTTGTTATTTCTAGTCAACTTAGAAGAAATACTTCTGTGATCATTTTAGCAAAAGGTACAGAAAGACTCTGAATACATCTAAACTGTTATTCCATATTTCAGAATATCATTTTCAAGTTTCAAGTTTCAATATATTTTTCAAGTTTGCATAGAACAGCACAGTTTCATTCCTGTTAAGTGCTAACATTCCACTTTGTCCCTCAGCTCTAAAAATGTTCTCAGAAGTTCTGATTGTGCTTGGTACCATAAGAAGGGGTGAGGAACTGAGGCCAGGTTTCAGTGAAGAATAACATGAGTTAAATTCACTAGGTTGTTTTCAACGTTGTCTTGCCTGCAACAGGGTTTGAATACAATGGAAAGAATTGTATTGTAAAATGCTAAATGGACTATAAATGCTGTCTACAGACTATATGACTTCCAGGGGTGAATTCAACCTGATTTATCTCATGATACTATAAAATATGTATTAAACAATCAACAAAAATGTGATTATATAATTACTTTCATTCATTAATTTCACATGGTCTATATTAATAACCTTAGAGAGGGAAATTTAAAGCAGTTAAAGACTGCATCTTACAGCTCAAACACTGGTTCCCTTAAATTGTCATTAATTGACTGTAAATACCGTGGTTGACATTATTGCTTTACTTTTGCCTAAGGTGGTGTATAAAATGATTGAACAACATTGAAGATAAGATGAAACTGTTCACCAGCTTCATTTAGGATAAATTCACATTAAATCAGAGGAACCAATAAATGGTAGAGTTGTGAAAATATTGACCAATGTTTTAGTGTTTCTGCTGTTTAAAACACTTTTTCTCATTCCACACAGAGGTACATTATCTGAATCTGTTATCTGAAAAATGTGCAGCATGGTTCTGACCAGAATCAATGCTAATGATGTCAACAGGGAAACAGTGGTGGAAAAGTGGCAATGTCTGAATGTTAATTTCCAAGATTAATTTATTCATTTGCATGATTTTCCTAGACTGGTCCATCGAGAACAGGCCACCTGCTGCAGTCTTTGTAGATCTGCCAGTGGTTACCTCCACTAAGAGCAAGTGTTCCCAGGCTGACAAAAGAAAAGCAGATCCCAGACTTGAAAGTAAGCTTGATGAGATCTAGCTGATGGTGCTTGAAATGGAAGCACTTTTCCTCTCACAGGCTGGCTGAACTCTGATATTCATAAACCCCTTGACAGCTGTTGAACAAGAATGACCAAGACAGTTCTGTACCCAGCTAGGCAGGGAGGCTGCTCACAGCTTGGACAGGTGCATTCCTCACTGGGTATAAACCTGGTGGGATGGCTGAGCCTGAGCAATGGTTGTGAACTGAGCTACATCCAGCTGCCAGCTGGATCATTAGTGGGATTCCCCAAGGCTCTGCATTGAGTTCTGTTTAATATCTTTATTACTTACCTGACAGGATAGAATGCATCCCCAGAGAGTTGGCAGGCACTTCCATGCTGGGCCGGAGTGTTGATCTGTTGATCTGCTGGAGGGCACAAAGGCTCTGCAGAGGGATCTGGACAGGCTGAATTGATGGGCTGAGGCCATTTGTATGGGATTCATCAAGGCCAAGTATCAGGTCCTGCACTTGGGTCACAACAACCCCATGTATCAGGCTTGGGGAAGAGTAGCTGGAAAGCAGCCTGATGGAATAGGACCTGGAGGTGCTGGTTAACAGCCAACTGAACATGAGCCAGCGGAGTACCCAGGTGGCCAAGAAATCCAATGACATCCTGGCCTGTATCAGAAATAGAGGAACAGGCTGTCTAGGAAAGTTCTGAAGTCACCATCCCTGGAAGTGTTCGAAAGGCATGTGGATGTGGCTCCTGGAGACATGGTTTAAGGGCTAACACAGGTGTGCTGGGTTAACAGTTGGATTCAATGACTGTAGAGGTCTTTTCCAGTGCAAAAAATTCTATGTTTCTATAATTAAGTAGGCTGGAGGTCATCACACACATCTGATTTTTTTTCCAATGAGGAGTAGGATTGTGCTTTTCTGGATGAGATCTCATTCTGGATATCTGCATACAGATTTTCATAAATTGCTCTAGTCAGTATGCATCATTGGCCTTAAGGTCAGAATGTTTGCTGTGATTCCTAAATTATTTGCGGGTATGCATGACTAAACACTTTCCTATTTCTAGAACAGAAGGTCTTGCACTTCAGGAGCATTAAACAGTATAAACAATGTGTATAAGGTTTACATAATAAGTCTGATCTTGCAAGCCAACAGCTTAATAAATATGAATATTATTAAATATGAAAAATGAGTATGAGAAAATATTAGTCTGATATTACTTAGAATTACTGAAATCCTCAAAAACATCTATACAGAAACATATCTATTTGTGACTGTGCTATCAGAAATGGCATAATACTGCAACTGGATTTAAATCTGAAGTTAAATCTAGATTACATTAAAGTTTATATTCTTCTGACCATTACTGTTTTTATTGCAGATAGGACAGTGATGTCTGGTCTGCAGAGAGAAAAGGACAAATGCACATACTTCAATTTCTTCAGCAAAATTTCATATTTGACATGAATATAGGACAGATATCATGTCTGATCAACATCAAATGCTTGTTTCTGCTACTATAAATCCATAAAAAGTTTTCAATATGTATTTCTGTAGAGCAGAAATCTGGTCAGAATTTCTCACAGAAGAGAAAGTTGTCACGTACAGAGTTTCTTTGCCAAATCAATGTTCCAATTTTTTATTTTTCTCTTTGTAGTTGTACAGTTTATGAAAAAGATTGCTGCTGCTTCCAAAGAAATAATTTGCTTTCTGCTAACCAGAGTACTGAGGTCATTTTAAACACAAGAATGGTTAAAGAAGAAAATGTCTTGTTTTTAGCAAATTAAAGGCTTCATTTCTTCTTGACTATGAAATTGGAAAAAAGTCTGCAAGGCAAAAAATCCCCCAGCCAAGCAAAGTACAGTTCTAGATCAATCTTAACAGCAAAAATTTTCTTTAGCTGCTCCAGAGCATGAACTTGGCTCAGCATGTAAAGCATGAGAGTTCTCCTTTTGCTTCTCTCCCCATGAGCTACTGGGGAACACTGGAGCACTGTTCAAGGCCACTTTGACTCCTCAGTTGTAGTGATACGATAACACAGATATTTCAGTGACATTATTCATTTGGATGCATATCTCCTGTAATCCAAATCCACATAAACATGAAGGCAGCAGAAGAACGAGCCTGGTTGTGGATCTCTTGATACTCAGCTATCTCATTCTGGTAAGGCACTATTCCTCTGTGATTCGCTGTTTCCTGTTTACAATCTTGGAACATGATTTCTAACTTGAAAAGTTAGAAATCATTTGAACACTATTTGGAGCTGCGGAGCTCATATTAAGATCCAGACCTACTTTCAATTAGTTTCTTTTAGCAACCACCTCCATTAAATAAGGACAATTCTCTGTCTTCTTTGTTTGATGCAGAAGCAGTTGCACAATAGCTACATTTCTTCATATTTAGAGACTTCAACCAAGTGACTGTGCTTTAACAATCCTCTGAGGCTCCTGATGTAAATACCTTTCTTAATTTTCAGAAGTATTTGTATATACATTTGTATACACAAATAATTGAAAAACTAAGTTAATGTAGGCTAAGTTCATGTAGCCATATGCATTCTTAATAAAGACATTATTTACACTGTTGGTTGAATATAGAGGGTGACTTCTTCTGTTTGTTTTCTGCAAGAGTACAGAGTTTTCCATGATGAGTTAAAGGTGTATTTTAGATTCAGCTAAAAGAATTTATCTTTTAAAAATGATTTTGGTGCAGTCAGATAATTATAATGTGTCTTCCCTAGCAGTAATGGGCACCACAGGAAATAAAACTGCAGTACAGACTTAATCAAATCTAAATGACAAGGTCATTGGAAAGTTTAATGCTTTTTTTCCCCTTATTGACAATGTGCTTCACAAAAAGAACTTAGTTCAAATGTAAGATAATGTACACAATCATTTGCTCAGTTTTTGTTTCATTACAGTCATCTAATTGCCTATTAGTAACTTAAGAGCAGTAGCCATTCCAAAGTGTGCATTGCTGAGATCTCCAGCATTTTTCGGAGTAAATTTAACAGTGTCTGCAGTTCAGTATCTGTTTATTTTCAATTTTTATCCATTAATGCCGTATGCACATTTAATATATTCAAAGGATATCTTCAATCAAAACTCTTTCATTATTATGGCCCTAACATTTAAATAACTGACAAAAATTTAATTATGCATGCCTCTAACTTGCCTCATATCTTCATTTTCTGTAAACAAAAAATGAAGCCAGTGCAGCTCAAAGGCCTGAAGTATTTTGTTTGAACTAAAAGAATAAAAGAATAAAAGAGAGTAACTTCATCAAAGGTCAGATCTCCCCTCCTACCCTTTTTGAGCTCAGGAAAAGGCTGACTTGAAGGAAAATCTCTATTAGGTTGCTGTGAACTGCTTTTGAGAAGAAGGTGTTGCTCAAATCTATGGGCTGTCCCAAAAGACAAGACTCTGTATTTTTGTCCTTCTAACTCAAGCTGATTTTTGTAAGTCAATTTTTGTCAAGTTACTGTGTTGTAAAGCCCTGAGGATGTATGAAGGAAAGAGAAAAGAAAAGAAAAGAAAAGAAAAGAAAAGAAAAGAAAAGAAAAGAAAAGAAAAGAAAAGAAAAGAAAAGAAAAGAAAAGAAAAGAAAAGAAAAGAAAAGAAAAGAAAAGAAAAGAAAAGAAAAGAAAAGAAAAGAAAAGAAAAGAAAAGAAAAGAAAAGAAAAGAAAAGAAAAGAAAAGAAAAGAAAAGAAAAGAAAAGAAAAGAAAAGAAAAGAAAAGAAAAGAAAAGAAAAGAAAAGAAAAGAAAAGAAAAGAAAAGAAAAGAAAAGAAAAGAAAAGAAAAGAAAAGAAAAGAAAAGAAAAGAAAAGAAAAGAAAAGAAAAGAAAAGAAAAGAAAAGAAAAGAAAAGAAAAGAAAAGAAAAGAAAAGAAAAGAAAAGAAAAGAAAAGNCCTCTCCTCTCCTCTCCTCTCCTCTCCTCTCCCTCCAAAGGCATTGTAGGTTATGAGAGAGTTTTATAAACCCTGATATTCCTGTTTATAAATCCATGCTTTTTAACTTGAAATGTAAAATCTCAGAGGCTCAGATGTAGGTCCTCATTAATAAGGCTTCACTTAGTGTCCCAATATCCACAGATGTACTTTTTTGACAGACAGGTGACCCAACATCTGAAGGAAAATTTCTTTCAGCAAGGGTAGAATACATCACCAGCTGATGTCCTTAAAAACGTGGTTGAAAAGCTGGAACATGTTTGAAGTTTTTGCTTCAGTTTGCTTTTGTTTGAGTGGAGTTTTTCATAGCTTTTGTTGGTTTGGGTGTGTATGTAGGTGGTTTTGTTCATTTTGGAATTTTTTTCCTTGAGAAGCGTTGGGTTTTCTTTGGTAACACCAAATTGATTATAAAGGTTTTACTGAAAGAAAATGTTAGATGACTATTTTAAAAACTGGGAGTTAGGCTGTAGAAGTAACAACATATTATATAGATCAGAAGGTTAAACTTGACATGTACTTGCTTTCCTCTCCATAACGTAATAGGAGGAATGTGTACAGAGAAAAGATGCGATAATTTTCTCAGCAAGAGCCACAGTTCAATTCTGTGATACTGGGAGAGAACAGCTCTGGATTATTTTTCTTTGCTGTTATTTCATCTTCTGCTAATAAGCTGAGTCTTTGATAACATGAAGAAAGAAAAGATGCATAGGTTGCAATTACCCTGTTCAAATCCCCTTCCTTTTTGATATCCAATGAGTCCTAGATCTTTTGGATGCCATGAGGCATTAGCACAAATACCTTAAGAATTTTGCAAATGGCTGACAGAAGCCATTTCTTCTTCAGCATTGAGAGTAAGAATTGGTAAATAATTCAAAAGTAGTCTTATGTAGTTTTTCTCTATTTTTTTCTTTGATATAAAAAAGAAATTGATCATATGTTTTTAATACCCAGCATTTATGTGGTACAAGACCTGAAGAATGTAGAAATTGCTGAGATTTTACAGACTGAAATAATTTCCCAAATATTTGGAAATGAGATTTTTTAAATATCTTCCTATTATAAACTTATTGGGCACTGAATAAATAGGACATTCAGATGTTTAGACTAAATAAATAGCAATATATATATGAGATGCTGTACTATGTATTTCTTACTTATACTTCTAATTGTTTTTCACTTATGCACCATGAATCTGCCCAAATAAGTCCTCCTGAGCATTTTGGAAGGAAGAGTTTCTGGGTTCTTCTGAAAAGAAGAAACTTTTCATTTTTTAATTCAAGGAAATTTTGGGACAGAGTTATACATTAGCAATGAAGGTATAACTTCTGGAAGGTGTGCCTGCCATGGCAACAATCTCTTCCTGTGTTCCAAAGTGTCTGCTTTCTTTCGTAGCATATCTGCACTGGGTTGCTAGGAAATGTGACTGAGCAGGCATACATGTTGCAGACAAAGCTAAAGGCAAGACATATAAAGCAACAAAAGTTTTGAATTTAATTTATTTTAATTTAATTTAATTTATTATTTTTTATTTATTCCTCCTGCTGAAAATCAAATTAGGAAAAAATAGTTTTAGAAGAGTTATTCTTGCAGAACATTTCGTTTTGTCATATAATCTTTCTGGTAGCATCAAACTTAAAACATATAACTGCAAGGTAATAATTTAAGGACATAAATAAAGGCAATTTATATGTAGGATCAATAGGCATATGGAACAGAGATGACAAATTTTTTTGTCATGCAAACCCTTTTTGTGGTTTCCCATTTGTGTGCATTTTTCTGGTGTGCTGAAATGATTCTCAATTCCTTGACCCATTTACAAAAATACAGTATGGATTCCACTTCAAAAGATTTTGTCTTCATTATTTCTTTCAAGTGGAGAATCACTTTCATCTTAAACACTAAAGCTTTGTATGACACAATTCTGTTGTCTGTCAGTAGAATAATGTATATACATTTATCTTTATTCAAATCTGTGAGTATCTGCAATGCAGTAACAAAAGTACAGGTGAATATTATACTCAATTTTTCTGAGAATTCTCATGAAATAATATTTTATCTTGACTTTCAAAGCAAGTGGCGTGTACATGAAAGCATGGTGTAGATGTCTCTGCCTTCCCTTCTACTGTTTGAAGATATTTCATAGCCTCAACCAATTTAGCCTTTTTTAAAAATAGATTTACAGGTAAAGAAAGATATCCTATTAATATTACGAGGTGGCTTTCATATTTAACCCTTATCAATTCACCAGAAAATCGACATGAAGGAGAGCTGTGAACCCACACAATTCAGATGGAAATCAAATGTACTTAGAAGCCAGGCAAAGAAATCCATGGGCCTTTTTTTTTGGATACAGAAAGGGCTTCTTGTAAACAGTCATTAATTTGAAGCAGGGTTTCTGTACACTGTTTTTATTTTAATGTTAATAAATGTTCTGCATAAAGAAGATATTCAGGATTAACCGTGTTGTGTTTCTACATCTTATGGTAGGCAGAATAAAGTGAACTAATATTCTAAAAATAATCAGTGACATCTTAAAGAAAACAAATTATGTATCATATATCAAATTATGTATACTTTCTTGTTATCAAGAAATTAAATTCCAATAATTTATGACTGTATTTCCCAGGTTTATTTCCCTTTGCAATTCTTAAATGGGTAAATGAATCACTTGACTTAGAATGAAGAAAAAAAAGATGGAAATATGGAGAACAGCAATGAAATATTAAAAACTACTTTGTTCATTAATACCATTTGGCACTACTTCAACTGGTTATCAATCCATCTGATTTAAAACGAAGAGATTCCTAATAAAACTTCTAAAGTCTCAGTGACTCTCTCACAGCCAGCTTTGTTGCAATAAAATAAGAAGGGTTGGACATTTATGACAGTAGGGAGTTTAATGTCTTCTGCTGATTTTTGACTGTTAGCATCTCAACCTGAATTTCAGGTAGTACATTCCAATTTTCCAAGTATTCATTCAGTTTCTTGAATTGTGGTTATATTTAAGCTATTCCTCAGTAGTTAAGCAAAAAAAGCAATTGATTTTCATTCTGAGACCACTACTGATAAAAATCAACTTCAACACAACAAAAAACATGTTAGAGTTCTGTATGTGAACAATTTGACCTAAACACATGAATATTTATGCTGAAAGAGTTCTGGTACACATTGTTTAAAAATGCAGAGGCACATGGGGAAATCTTGCATTAAAGGCCACTTCTAAGCTCTCCAAGCTTGATTTACTTCCTTATTGGAAATAGTCCATCCCTGGAAAGACCATGGAACGCAGCGTTCAGTCAGTTGCAGAGCCTGACTGCCCAGGGTGCTTGCTCCCTCTTTAAGCAGTGCTGGGACAGAGTGGAATAGGCTTTGTAAGGTGCAAGCAGGTTCCCTGCTTTGCAAATGGGGAAATGCAGCAGAGAAATGGGTCATACTGTACATTGCTAGGAAAATAACAGAGCATGTTAATCTAAAATTATCTCCTGCTGGAGTATGTCTGTCTTACATTAATGCTGTAAACTATCTCTAGTATATTGGGAGACAAATACTTAGGATTATTTTATAGGGGATTTAGTGAAAGAAGTGACTTTTGGTTAGCAATCCTAGGGGAATAAGAGGTAAAAGGGTATTTATATTCACAGAGTGCAAGGAATAAACTGCCTAACAAATCTTGTCCTGTCATGCTTGTTTATTTGTTTGGGTAACACACTGAGACTTGTAAACATTGGTGCTCCAGGTGAGAAGTCATTAGTTCCTCACAGCTATCATAGCTGTAAAACGCTTAACAAGGACTGTCGTCTCACTTTTCCACACACACAGAGAAAAGGGAGAGAATAGTGTAAAATAAGAATCAAAGCCAGTACGTATCAAACCCTGCCAGAAGAGTTTATAAATGTACATGTATACATATGTCATACAAATAGGACCTAGGAGATCTTATCAAGCTCCTATCAGTTTCCCTATATGTGACACATTTACAAGAAAAGAGGTGTGAATATACAGCTTTTTTTGTTAGTTACACTTGTGTATGCACTTGTATAACCTTGTCAAGAGGAAAGCTCTGAGTGGTTTCACTTGCTCTTGCAGAGTCCTTCGCTTTGTTTTATGCACACGTACGAAAGCTAAAGCAACGGAAGTCCCCAACAGATTGCGCCTTTGCTACAGAAGTGGTGCTCCATTTTCTTTTTGGTGCAATGCTTCTGCAGTGCAGAGAGGCCGATCCTAAGGTGGAGGAGGTACAGGGAGCTTTGGCACAGCTCAGAGACCAATATGTGTGCATATTGGGAGTCCAGCTCTGCACCATGCAGTGCACAAACACTGCTCTTTGGGGGGTGGTGTGCACAACGCTTGCTGATTTATAGTACTTACTGTCAGCTTTCATAGTCCTGTCATTCAGAATACATTTGGAGAATGATTTTTTTTTATTGACCATCTATGCTCACATCTGATTGTAGGTTGTTTATTTTTGTTGGGGTTTTTTGTATTCAAACTAAATTGTATCATTTGTAAAATGAGAAAAATAAACAACAGAAGTTTGCATTCTGGCAAAATTAGAAGAAATAAGGCACATGAAAGAAAAAGATTTGTTAGTAGTTTGTATGCTTTTAAGCAGATACACTTGATCAATTTTTTAATTGTTAATTTCAAGAATATGCAAAGAAGTTCTTTAAAATATGAATTGAAGAAGAAGAAATAACATAGTTAGTTGAATAGACTCTTTTGGACCACTGTTTTCTTAAAAATCAATGCATGAATTTATGTGATATTTCTGCTGGTGTCTGTTCTAAGGAAGGATGTTGCAAATAAAATACACTTTAAAGGCTCTTTTGTGGATGGATTAACAGCTACCAAAAGATATCAGATCTGAAACTAGAGAGTGGAAATTTCAATTTGTCATTACTCAGATGGAAATATCAGAAAGGAGGAAGAGAGCCAAGAAATGTGGTAAATAATAAACCATCTGAAATCTGTCAGGATTAGAATCAGGGGGATATCTTCAAGTTTATGAGCCAGTAATATGTGAAGAGTATAAAACTTTGGATCACGTGGTGATCAGTTTTGTAGATATGCTAATCGAGAAGTATATAGTGATGAATAGGAGATATAGAAGTAGCAAGCATGGAACTAGATATATATAAATGATAGAAAAAGTAATTACTGAAATAACTACCATAAGCTACATGGTAAAATACCTGGGAGAATAATGAGGTAAAGCAGCAGGGTGATTGCAAGACATATGATCAACACAGATAAAGATAATAGGCTTGAAATTGAAAAGAAAAATAAATCTCAGCCACTATTTAATGAGAAGAAGCAAACAGAGACCTGCAGAAAACACATGACTTCATTTCATACAGCCAGTAGCTTCAGGAAGCTGATATGGTGGAAGTCTATCTCTAGTGAGTGTCAGGGGTATTGGGAATGATTACTCACTACTTGTAACACATGAAGGATATGAGGCTCAGCCAACACAAGTAAGAGGGGGAACTTTTCAGGAGAGCAAAGGGAAATACTGTTTTCACATAAGCTATTATTACACTGTGGACCTCTTTACCTCAAAGTAACAAGAAAGTCAAAGGTCTAAATGGCTTAAAAATGTAATAGATCATTTTTTTGGAACAAAACCCTGGAGTTTGACTGCTAAAACTGACCTACTGATTCATGGGAGCTTTTACCAGATGGAAGAACATTCTGTACTTGCCCTGTTTCTTACATTTTTTCCCTAAATATCTGCTATTAACTGCTGTGGGGATTTTGGGCTAGACTGTCCATTGGCTTGATCCCTCACAGAAATTGTGATCAAGGAAGCATTTTAGGAAAGAAAAAAGGTGTTGATAAATTGAATTAATCTTTCCNGAGTTAAGTAATTGATTTATTTTTTTTTTTTTTTTTTTTTTTTTTTTTTTTTTTTTTTTTTTTTTTTTTTCTTTTCCCTATTAAGGTGCAATTTTTGGAGGATTAAAATACTTTCTTGTTTCAAAACACTATTGTAGAAAGTTTTCATCTGTTCCTCTGTGTTTGAGTAATAATGGAAAGGTTGTTGCTTTACATTTAAACTATATTATTACCCAGAAAATAAAAGCAAAAAATAAAAACTGAGAAAATCAAACTTGGTAAAAGCTGAAGTCTGGGAGCCAGACAAGAACTCTGGTTTCCCTCCCTTGAGGTGGGTATCAGCAAAGAACAGCAGTGTGGTCATTCTTCAAAGCATGATGAAGGGATAATGTGCATTGCTCATGTAAAAGTGTTATTTAAGTATGTAAAAAGGCTTCAGACTCAATAATATAAATCACTGTAAAATTTTTGACATCCTTCTCTAAAGTGAAAATACATTCAAATTATAAAGCAATAATACAGTTTTTCTAAATAAATTACACTAACAAAACCCCAAGCAGTGCTGTATTCTGAAATGAAAAATAATGTTTATGCTCCAAGTTTAATTTTAACCAAATCTTTGAACTTAGTCTCTAAACAAATCAACAATTCTATAAAGAAATCCAATTTTACCTATTCAGACAGCCAAATGAATAATGGAAGAGAATAAAATCATTATTTTCAAGAAAAATTAGCCTTCTAGATCTGTGTAATAAGAAATAAAGGTTGATTTCTATGTGTTTGACCTATTTTCTTGTGACCTGTTTACTCTTGTAAAGGAAAAATAACTGAAAGTTTATGTTATTGCATAAATAGTTGCTAAAGAAGCTTAAATCTTTTCCATTTTGGTCATTCATGTCATTAATATATTTGGTTAGTGAAACCTGAGTCCAGATGGCAAGTAATTTAGTTTTAGGTTGGATTTTATTTAGCACTTAGGAGTCAAAATCAACTGCAAATCAAGCTTCAAACACTCAATTCATTGAAAATAACCATCACAAGAAGCACCAAAATTTTACAATAATTCTAGGTTGAATAGTGTTTCAGTCCTTGTGGACACTGACAGTGATACCTTTTATGAGCACATATTTCTTTCTGTATTCAGGCTCTTTCCATATGTTTCTCTGCTGTCCTCAAGGCCCTCTTAAGAGTCAGATGTTGCATCTTATGAGGATATCACGGGAGTGAAACTTAAGGTACTTGCCCTCACATTTGGTCATGTAATGTGAAAGATATTTGCCTGCCCTGTGTGTATAATTCAATAGCAAGCTTATATAGCAGACTGGATTTCAGAGTATTTTTCAGAGTCCAACATTTCCCAGCATCTCTAATCAAAGTTATTATGCACAAAGATGTAAAGCTGCTTCATCCACTGAGCACTAGCAAAGTTCACCTAAACAGATCTCAAATATTTTTTTTTACAAATAACCTGTGTAGTGATCTCACATAGGTATTTTTTACTATCCCTGGTATCCATTGAGGTTATGGATAAGGTTATGGGGCTATAAAAAACCCCTCTAGGATGATGTATATACTTCTTATATTCCTTGTAATTCCATAAACATATGAGTGTGTGTACATGTGCATTTGTGTGCATGTGTGCATACCTGTAAGTATTTGTCCAAAATGTACATATATATATGTATATTTATATACATATGTGTGCGTATACCTATTCATTTATATATGTATGTACCACTGAAAGGAGGTGTTCAATTGCAGTTCACCACGTAAGTCCAAAACCAAAATATTCCTTTTCAATCATCTTGGTATTTATTCACTGCACACTACCAGACTGACCAAAAGGAGATCAACCCTCCCATAACCCTGAAAGGTAACTCATGTAAATCTTGGCTGAGATATATTGGGGAAAATTTTACACTATGCACTAAAATTTCCCATTTTGTGTTTGTTCTGTGAATAGAGTCCAACTCCAGGACCATTAGACCAAAGTATTTCATGAGCTAAATCCAAATTAGCAGCAGGCAATAGCAGCTTTATTGCTGATGACTGTTACGATCTGATTATTAAAATTTTAGAGAGATGTTTCTGCCTGAATTAAGGTGAAAACGAGACCATATGCCAAAGTCAAAAGTATGAATTTTATTTAACAGTAAATGTGTGTGTGTGTGTGAGAGAGATAGAGAGAAAGAGAGATAGAAAAATAGGCAAAGATGTGGGGAGAGAGAAAAAGGGCAACTAAGAGCGCTCTAAGGAGTGAAAGAGAGAGATTGAGTAGAAAATATCACCCCTCCATGGGTCCCAACAATGTCTGGTTAATCCTCCTCTGGTCTTCTTGGTAGTGAGGGTCTTGGAAAACATAGAGTTCACCAGATTAGTATACATTTGGTCCCGGTGGGAACACCCAGGCAGCTGCCCTGGTGCGGCAGTTTGACACAGTCTCTTGCAGCAGAATCTGAATCTGTTGCATCGCTTTGCATCACGTGCAGTGCTCTGGTGCAAGGCCTCAGGAATGAGTCTGGGAGCACTTCAGGGGCCTTTGATAAATTATGACACCTCCTCAGCTGCTTCTCATGGAAATGTCCCATATGGATGTGGCCTTCCTGGGGGGTGGGGGTGTGTGGTTACCACTGAGCCAGTTTGTATAAGGGAGGATGGGTGTTCACTCTCTCTGACCAGAGGTTACTTCAGATACTCCAAAACTCTCCTCCTCTCCCCTTGGTTGTGGGGGAGTGTGTACAAACCTGGCCTCAGAAGATGAGCCTGTGGGCTGTGGCCTCCCCATTACAAACCCAACCAGAGATGATTTTCAGGACGGCTTCTGGGTTTGGCTTTTGGATACATTCTTCTTGCTTAGCCTTGTTTACTTCTCCCCAGACCTGGGATATTTGGAAAATAGTGTCACCTTTATCTTATCTCAAGTTCCTATAGGTGGGTTAACTTACAGTAAAAAGTTCCCCTCAGAAGATATATTCAGGGAGGGGAGAGCTTTGGTGATTGCAGCCTTTTTATACAGTTTTGCCACAATGGGCAAAAAGTCCTTCATAACAATGTTTAAGCCATTAACCATAACATTTCAGTTCTCAAAATGGTGAAATAATTAGACATTCTAACAGCGTAATTTAAAATAAGCCTTGCTTGTTTCTCATGAACATTGCTTGAAGGCACTGCACAGATGTATTTTTTCATATTTTTTGTCCCTTTGGGATATGGTATTGCCATGGTTTAACATCAGTAGGCACCTAAGCAACAGCTGCTCAGTGGATCCCCTCAAGGAGTAATGGGGGAGAGAGTCAGGGGTGTAAAGGTGAAAGAACTCCTGAGCTTTGGTAAAGATAGTTGAACAGGTAAAGCCAAAGCTGAAGACTCAAGCAAAGCAAGACAGGGAATTCATTCAACACTTCCCATGGGCAGGCAGGTGTTCAGCCATTTCCAGGAAAACAGAGGTCCGTGACAGGCAATGGTGACTGGGAAAGAGGAACACCATTACTCCAAAGGTCTCCCCTTCCTTCTTATTCCCCCAGATTTTATTACTGAGCACATCAATGTAGTTTGTGGTATTCCTCTGGTCACTTGAGGTCAGATGTCATGGTTGTGTCCCTCAGAAAACTCTCAATGAGCCCCAGCCTCCTTTCTGGTTTGGCAGAATAAGGAGGAAAGGAGAAAAGACCTTTACTCTGTGTAAGCTCTGCTCGGCAATAGCTAAAATATCAGTGTTATCCACATGATTTTGGTCACAAATCCAAAACATAACCCTCCACCACCTGTTATGAAGAAAGATAACTCTATCCCAGCCCAAACCAGCACAGGTGCTTTCACATATTTGGGTAAAATAAATTCTTCCCAAAGAATCTGAAACTTTTTCATTTTCTCCCCAATGAATATTAGGGCAGGTTAGGACCTTAATAAAATTCTTTTTGAGTTTCACTTCTACTTATAGGTCCTCACCATTGCAAAAAGTTTGCATGAACTTTTGTGTAGCTGAGAGTTGCTAAAAAGACTCAACACTTTGCTCTCAGATTATTTGTCCATTACTGAGTGTTCTATTTATCATTTTATAGGATCTTTACTGCTGAGATTTACAGATATGGAAAATCTGCTGCAGTGATATCAAAATATAGTGTTTCCATAACTATTTTAGTTCTTTTATCTTGTTTCTCCTTCTCCTTCTGTTCCCGAGTTTTTAGTATTATAGGAGATAGCACCAACTCCATTAAGAATTTCTATTTCATTTCCCACTGAGTTTGTGACCATTTTTTCATTTATTTTATGTGCAAGCTATATTTGCAATTGGCTGCTGATCTATTGCATTACTAAAAACCAGGGTAAACAATTTATGAGTATTGCACTAGAAAGAGTTTTGTTGTTATTATAGATAACTTGACACAACTTCTTAAAAGAGGATTCTAAAAAACTAAAGCCAGTGTCCCTGTTACATGCAATTGTTTCTTTTTAAATTCAGAAAATTTTGTCCCTTTTTCTATGTTCCAGCTGCTAAGCATAGTAGATAGTTTGTTATGGAACAAATATCAAGGCAGCCCTTGATGTCTGTAGGCTAAGATCACTAGGATCAAAGGAAAACTGGTTCTCTGGAAAAAACATAAGTGTTCTAGTCTAATGTTTGGTTATCTTTCCAGTATAAACAAAATTATACAGTTTTTTTCTGTATTGGCTAACACAAAAAATACAAAAAATACAGATGCCAGAATGACACAGCTGCGTGTTTATGTCTACTATTCCACCTGATTAAGATTCAGTGCTACACATTGGGGAAAAATCTAGTCCCATGTAAACTAAGATAAATCTGTGAATTCAAACAAGAATAAAATTTGGCTTGATTCACTATTTCTCTTTTATTCCTTAATTGTTAGCTCTTGCTTTGCAACCAAACTCCCTCAAAACAGTCAGGGGTTTTGGTGTGTTTGTTTGTTTGTTTGGGTTTTTATTTGTTTGTGGTATAATTTCTGTGGTATTGTATACTTATACCTATTTTAGTCAGCAGTGTTAAGAACTAAAATAGTGGTGATGCTCAGTACTGCATAAGAACTGACCACTACTGTGATATGTGAATGAATATTCAGAAAAGTGTATATCTCAAATATAAAGCCTGTCAGTGAGCTTTCAAAACTCTTCTTGAACAAAGATCTCTACTTCTCCAATTATTTGGGACTCAATTACAACACAACTCAAGCTGCATATTGTCTGTCTTCAAGTATTTAGTTTTTAAAGCACTAATTTGAATTTTCATTTCAAAGTTTTTGCTAAATGCCATGAGAATATTCCAGATATTTCCTTACACAATCATTTATTTCCAGTCTGTCTTGAGCTAATTTAGATGCAAATTTAGAAAAATAGAAATTGAAATTGCTTTGATGATGAGGATGATATTTCCATTTGCTAAGATGCTGGTCATGCAAAATGAATTCTAATAATGCTCATTGTCTTATAGAAGTCATAAACCTTTGAAATTCTAGGTTCTGATATCAAGAGAAGTTTTTGAGCAGCAGAATAGCAGGAATGGGCATTTATCCAAAACAATGATTCAGGAATCCTTAACTGACGTTGAGAAGCTTAGAATTATTTTTTTCTTAGAAAATTGCCTGCATCTATGAAAATTAAACACCATCATTGTCATTTATAGGAAAAAAAAAAAAAAAAAAGAAAAAGGGAGATCTAGTATTTTGAATCAGTAAAAAAAAAATTATTTTAATACATTATCATATAGAGAATAAGGTAAAATTATAAATGTGTCAAAAGGCAATAAATTAAACCAGGACAAATTCCAGCAAACTCACATTGTTCACAGAGTCTTGAATCATATATTTTCGAGTCCATCCAAAACAATCAGAAAGGCATACTTTTCTGAAAATATAATCTAGGATGTATTTTATGGAAATATTTTGATAAACAGGAGATATTAGCATCTCTTTATTTCAAAATGTGTGGAGAATCTCTAAATCCAGTGTGGTTTTCACATTTCTCTGAAAAAGACTTGTCATCTAAGTCTTGAGAATTTCTAAGATTCTGTCCTTATATTGAAAAAGAAAAGAAAAGCAGCTTAAATAGCTTAAAATCCTGATAACTGTATTAGAACAGAAATTCACAGAATAATTGGTCTTAAATTAAATTACATGGAGTATGCAGGGTGAAGAAGATCACTGCAAACAAAGAATGAATATAGGGGGTTAAGCTAAGGTCACAAGAGAAACTGCAGCTGCACAGTGAGGGAAAAATGGTATGAAAATGTGTCTGCAGAATATGTGTGTTGGGATAATTGTCTTGGCCTCCACAAAGCATTGAAGATATGATACATAAAACAGCAAAGGTATTTGCTGAAACTTAGATATCAATTTTATATCAACATTTTATAAATTTTATATCAGAATTTTATAATTGAACTTATCAAAACTGATCACGGGTCTTGCTGATGCTGGTGTTTACAATTTAAACCAGATTCTGAAGAGAATAAACACAATTTCCTGGAAACACAGCTGGGTGAAGAGAGATTAAAAAAAAATCAAGCATTCCAAACTTATTAACCACAAATACTTTAGATTTCTGTTGGCAAAATAGAGAAAATGTAGATCAATGGTTAATGATCAGGTACATTAAGAAGCTACAGAACAATGCTCTAGTCATTGTGCTATCTTCCATTTAAATAATTCACGTGGATTTCTTGAACAAGAGGGTTTTACATACTCTGACATTCATTTTTCAGAAAATTGGGAAATAGTGAATATTAGAATGTAATTAATATCATATAATACACTTTTAATGGAGCAAAGCAGTGGAAAACTGCAGGAAAAGAGCCAGTATTATAGATAAATGTACTAAACTGTGAAGAAAACTTGAGTATCTGGCAAGAGCTGAGACAATGCCAGGTCTGCAAAGGAAATACATTAGCATTATAGTTAGACTTTGGTTTAAGATTCAAATAACAGCCTGAACTGATCAGTCTAAATGAAGGCTATGAAGTAACAACAAATGCTTTTAGCCATGGCAGGGAATAAGAACCACAGTAGTTTACAGAATTGAATGCATTTTGGTTCATTTCTGCAAAGGACTCTATTTAAATGCAAAAACTAATTCTGCAGCCCAGCTGACAAGGGGTGAAACACTGTCACAGGAATGCACTGCATGGCCTTCACCCTTACAAACACATTCTCTGGATATTATGCTGAAAACTTTCTTAGTTGCCTTTGAAACTAATTAAAGTTACTTTTTATGAGACCTCTCCCATGCTGTATATGCAGAAGTGCAGGTAGATCAGTACTGGTGCAAACATTACAAGAAGTTATTTAAAGGAACTATTTCTGCCTTAAAAAAAGTTGAAAATACATGCTTTATAAAATGGCACAATTAAATATTATTAGAAAATAGAATGGAATAACCTTTTGAGAGCATATAAAGTGGTGCCCATGAATTAAAGCTGGGACTGAAGCTCAAGAGGTTTCAGCCCTTGTTTTTGTCAGGGCAGAGCCCTGGATGTGATTTTTGACTGGTGCTCCTTCTTCCACCATTTCCCAGCTGAAAGTCGTTCACGTCCTCAAGATCTGTAAGTTTAATTCTGCCATGCTTTCAAATTTGCAAGGAGTTTATTAGCTAAGGTGAGCACCATATAATCATACAAAAAAAAAATAATGATTGACATAAACTTGTTATTTTGCAACTGAAAACAGATAGTGTGAAATTTTACTACAAAGTGTGATTTATGGGAAGAAAAATCATGAGAGATTTTGGGCACTTGCTTGCACATGCACGGATTAGGAAATCCTGTTTCACTGGTATCACTGAAGTGGTATGCACATATACAAACACTAGAGTGGAGCCCTGTTTTTTACTTAAGCCAAGGATTTTCTGTTCTAGAAATGTTTTAGAACAGCTAAGG
>WEIU01000422.1:46483-98921 GCA_013389925.1 Aegithalos caudatus | reverse complement strand
TTTAAAAGACTTCAAAAGCTGTCTGCATGTGACTGTGTCCCAGGATGCCAGTGACAGGCTAATGACAGTGGATAATTTCTGCAATATTAGCAGCCAACTACAAAAACCTTGCATATTTACTGGCAGCTCAAATGCAAATTTTATCACAACGCACTTGGCAGGCAACACAGCACTGCTGCTTATGCAGCGAGGTGACCAATGACCCTTCTAGCTCTCTAGAAGGTCCTTGCTGCACAGTATTACACTAGTTCCAATAAACAGCACGATGTCAAGGGAAAAGTACCTTGTAATTTAAAGGCATATTTACCATTTGCTAGCTTTGAGACATTAATAAAGCCTTGTGTTGATTACAAATAGCAAAGACAACCTTAATAGAAGGTAAAAATAAAAAAAAGTCAAATATGTTCTGCAAGACTGAGTCTTCACATCTTTACTTTGGATGCAATGCTGATAAATCAAGCAGCTATTATTCAATCCAAAAAAACAGGAAGAGAGACAAAAACTTCTAATGGCAGTGTAGACTTCAAGGCACACATGCAATGATATACACCAAAAATTTTGTAGTGCAAAGTAACACTTCTACCATTTCATAATTTTTTGCATTCTGTTCTCCCTGCCCTTCAAGATACTTCATTCAAATATAAGCCAACAAATACTTGAGTATTATCAAATCAAAAAGATTAGCTTCTCCTCTACAAGCAAACCTGATCTTCACCAGAGAAAATGCTGATCTTAACAGAAGTCAATAACCCAACTTTTCTGAGTATCAAAATAACTTAAACACATTAGAGAACTGGGATTGTTTGGGTTTCTTTTTTGTTTGCTTTCTTTTGTTGTTGGGTTTTTGTTTGTTTGTGACAGAAGTACAGTCAATTTCCCTTCTTTCTCTGTAAGTGAGGTATGGACCTATCTTCCTCACTTGTAGTTGGGTGGAAAATACAGCTGTTAATATTTGGTCCAAAGTTAACTTCAATTTAGAGTGATGTTCCTAAGAAACGCACACCTATCTGAAATGAAGTCAAGTTAGAGAATAGCTTCTCTGGTTTCCTCTCTTTTTTTCCCCTTTCTTTTTATTTTCCTTCTAGTATTCCAATTAAAGCTTGTTTGAATATAGAATGAAATTATTGCTTCCCAGGACAACTGCTGTGCTAACTGTTCACACAGATGGGGTCACTGTGAATACTTACAAGCTGTGTTTCCAGTTTAAACAAAATTCATTCAGTAGAAGCAGAACTCCTATTTCTCAAGACAAATTCTTCACCAAATTTCATTTTAAACCAAAATAAAGCCAACAGTTTTGAGTGCAAGAGAAGGGTGAGAGCTGCATAAATGTAACATGCATGTGTATTTGTCATTATTATCTTTTCATACCCATACTGTGTCTGCTGTACTCGCAATGGCTGTTTGAATGCAACTGAGGCAAATCATTGCAAAATATTTATGTGCATGGCTGCCAGTTTCATAGCCCAAGCCCAACCTTCAACTCCCTCCCTGCCTCCCTTAGTGCCATCCTGGATGTGTGGAGGTGTTTATCCCACTGCATTAGTTATCACAAAGAAACTAAAGCAAGACCGTCATCTAATTCAGATGTCTAATTATTTTCTCTCTTTTTGCAGGTATTTTTGATAGAATATACAGGCCCATTGTTCATCTATTTTCTGTTTTATTTCCGCATGACTTTTGTCTATGGACTGGATGAGAGGTTTACATCAAGTCCGCACCCAGTAGTTAAGTAAGTCCGTTTGCAGGCTTTGAGCGGTGTTTCTTTTAGTCTTATTCCAAATGTCTTGCCACACTTGTTTTTTTAAAGCACTCTTAAATGCTTTTGTCTTGCTGTTTCTAGCTTGGCATGTATCTGCCATTCTTTCCACTACATCAAAAGGTTGATTGAAACAGTATTTGTTCATCGGTTCTCCCGTGGGACTATGCCACTGAGGAATATTGTGAAGGTAAACTGTGTCAGAATCTATCCATAGCTGCCCTTACAAATCCAGCCTAGCCAGCCTATGCTCTGCCTCTGCACCACAGACCTTATTGTGTGGCTTTTGTAGCAATGCACAGCAAATCTCACCCATAAAGCTGCAGTTCTTTCAGAAGATTTCTTAATGTCACTATTGTATAACCCACATGCTGTCATATTGTTACTAATATTATAGAAGTCTCATTACTTTTTAGAATTTTAAACCTTCAGCATACCCTTCCTTTTCACTCAGCTAGGTCCTTGGGTGTGGATGTTTTAGTAACAAGTTAACTTTAAAGGTAGTACAGGCGGGCACAATGGTGGGAGAGCTGCTTAAAAAATATCTATTTTTCTAACAGTCATTTTCTGCTTTGCCCCTAAAATTCTCTTAGGTATTAAGGAAGTGTTAATTTACCTTTGATCCAGTGCAAAGCAGCTTACAATTCTGTATTTTCTTCTCCACAGGAGCATTCCCTAGTATCACCAGTGCTGCTGTGGCACAGGGCAGCTCTTGGGGTGGGTGCAGACTCAGTTTCCTGGGTGTCTGAGAAGTAGTGCAGTGACTGCATGGTATGCATAAGATGTAGTTATTTTACAAATGTTTGCAACAGAGAACACACTAGTAGTCAAAAATACACCTTATTCTAAGGAAGACAAGAGATTATCAACTGGAAAACATTTGGGAGTTTCAGCATTTGGGATTTAGACAGTTTCAATTTGTGCTATTAGTGGTACTTGTAGCAGCTGAAGCTCTACCATGTAGCTAACTCCTTACATCTGTCCAGTGGCTCTGGTCCTACAGGTGATAGCTTTGTGCTTTCAGGAAAGGAGGGTCTGTAGTGGAGCAGTGGCCCTCCAAAAGAATTCTCCCTAGAAATTTGTTGTGCTTCCTGCAGGAAGAGTTGTTAAAAGGCTCACAGATCTCATTCTTGACACAACAGATCTTGCAGATCTCTTGTTCTTGACACAACAGTATGCATGCTAAGTAGCAGATAAATGAGCAACTTTACCTTGAAAAAAACAATCAGGGTGATAAATATTTTTCTCACTGCCATCTCTGACAACTACTTATTCCTTTCAGACCATACAAACTGTTGTTGCTAAAATTGACATTTGTACCAGTCATTCTGATCACTTCCTTTTTCAGTCTTCTCAGGCTGGTGGCTCTTGCTTTCTTCTTTAAAGTTGCTCACAGTTCTTATTCTACCTGCTTAGCAATGCTTGGGTTTGATTTGCTTTTATAATTTCATTTGCCTTGGTGGTGTTAGTCCAAAATTGTGCCAGTGTGAAAAACATCACATCCTTTTTCCATTTTTCCATTACATTCAAGTGGTAGACAAAGCTTCTTGCTTTCAGGGTTTGGTCACATACACAGTAGATAGAGATAGCTTAGTCCTAAGTGCAGTGGAATGCTGTGTGTACAGGAGACACTTCAGTCTCAATAAGCAGAAATCTGAGATGGGAATTGATGAGAGATGTGATTTTCGTCCTTTTTTCCGAAATGGAACTAGGAATAAATGATGCACTACAATGCAGCAGTTTCACCAGAAGCAAAGCATACTAACATATTATAATTTTTTCTAAGACATGATTTTTCTAGGCATTGGAAAGGTAGAATTCTGAATTATCTGGACTGAGTAAACAACTCCTTAGGGTGAATAAGATAGGGGTTAATACAAAAATTGTGTGGTGATAAAGGAACTAATTGAAAGAAGGATAATTATGGTTGTGCCAAAAAAGGATTAGTCAGATCTTCAATAACAGGGAAGAACCAGTAGAATTCCTCAAAGATTAGTCTCATGATTGGTCTTAAATGGTCTTTCTTTACCCATGAACATTTTTGTAAAAAATGGTAAAAAAAGGGATATCATCACTTTGTAGAAAAACATCTGGAGGAAAGAGAATGTTACATCTAAATAAATACTATTTAAACCAGAAGACAATATAAGACAAACAGAAGGGTACATGCTGGTCATGAATAAACATAAGCAGGATATGAAGAACTATGGATTGTCAATTGCAGTACAGAAGACAGAAGTCCTAACCATAAGTTTGGAAACTTAGGAATAATTTATTTGTAGGATCCCTGCAATATCTGAACTTGACCCACAGCATTACAAGAGATTGTTGTAAAGCTTTATTATTGAAGATTCACAGAAACTCATTCTTTTTTCCAAGTGAGTTTATGAAGTCTATATGTTCCTATCTGAACCTCACTGGAAGCATTTGTATGAGCAATAAGGATTCAGGTGGCAGCTGGACTTTTACAAGTGATACTGTTAAGGTACTTTGCAATGGTAGACCCCACTCATCTTAAAGCTCTTTTTCTTATAACTGAGGAATACGTCTGCAGTAAATCATGTTCTTTGGCTGAATAGCATTTGTTCAGTTTAATTACAACATGGATTGTTGGGGACTGAGCCATGATAATTATTTAATTTTACTTCGCTGAAATCCATTGCCATATGTTCCATCCTGTGCCAAGCCTTGAAGCTAGAAGGAGATTTTTCTGAAGATGCCATTCCAAGATTACAAGAACCTGTTTCCACCTAAGTTTGTACAGCAGTGAGTAAATTTTAAGTGCCTGTTGAAGAAGCTCATTTTAGGGAGGAAGCAGTAGTTTATGGATAGGACACTTACCTATATGTCCCTCACTGGAATCATTCTTTGGGTTCTGCTGCATTTTCTGGGGGAAAATGAAGTAATCAGAGGGAAGTTTTGTTGGGTTTTTTTTTTTCTCATTCATCCCACCTGATTTGTAATTACTGGTTAATAATTTGCTCTTTCTCATCAGTTATCTCTTATACAATCTCAGAGCAAGGACATACTAAGTGCTTGTTTTACAGCATATCTAAAAAGGTGTCCATTTTGTCTGAGGTCTTTGGGCACTGCAGTGGTTCAATTAACCCTAAGAAGAAAGTGGAAATGCAACTGAATGTTCGATACAACTGTTTGCAGCAGAGAGGGGGCACCAGCATTTTCAGAAAAATGCACCATCAGACACTGCAGTCAGCTAGTGCAGGTTGGAGATGCTGAGGTAATCACTTTTCCAGGGTATTATTGCTAGAAATGCAGTTCTGGTATATACAGGGGGAAAAGACTGCAAAATTCAAAGGAAAAAAAAAGTTAAACCAGTCAGGACAGTAAAAAATGCAGCCTTGGATGGGATTTTTGCCTGCATGAGTAGGAAAGGAAGCAGTGAAGGAGAAAGCAGAAACACCTAGAAATGTCTAAGGTATGGGAACCTATTTGGAAGGCCAAGAAAAAGGAAGAGGACCAGAAAGAGCAAGAGGACCTTTACCAGAAAGTGTGAAAGCATAAGACAGGAAAAGCTAAAGCATGGGAAAGAAAGAAACTGAAGGAGAAGAGGACAGGAGATTGGGGAATGCAAAATAATAAGAGAAGAAAGGACAATGCCCAAATCTGGTCTTACAGTCTCAGGGGTCAGCAAAAGGAGTTTCTCTTTAACATACAGTCTGTATGCACTTCAACTTTGCCCAGTGGCTTGCCAGACAAGATAATTTTGTTCACAGTCATATGATTATACTTCCTAAAACTGTTTATAAACTTAACAGCTCCAAGATATTTTAGATGAAATCTTAATTCTATTAGCACTACTTCCTTTCTTATTTCCTGTTACTTGCTCCCACCTACCACACTTAGTACTGCCATTTTTTGCTGTATTATCAGCAAGTTGAAGGATTGTCCTGATTCATTGTTATCAACAGTCCTTGTGGTGAATATTGGCCTACAAGACTATACTAAAACAAAGAAAAATTGCTTATTTTTCAGAACTGTGTATATTACTGGGGATTTGCAGCTTGGCTTGCATATTACATCAATCATCCTCTTTACACTCCCCCTTGTAAGTAGCAAAACAACCCTCAATGATTTAAGTATTTATGTATGTGCTTTGTGTACTAGTACTAATGACATGCAAACTTTTTTTTCATAGCTTATGGGAAAAAACAGATAAATTTTGCTGTGATCATGTTTCTGGTAGGTTTCTTGCTTTTTCTATAAAATGCTAAAATATTTTGCTTTATTTCTTCTGTCATATAAGTAGAGGAGTAGGATAAGCAGATACTTAGAACATGGACAAGTGGAATGTACTACTAAAGTGGAGCACTTGCATGCAAAACAGATAAATCCATCAGTTTTTAATGTGATTTTGTACAGAAAGGAATATTTTGGTTTAGTGTCCATTCCAAGACTAGGATATTTATCTGCTGGGATGATCTCTCATAATCTTTAAAAGTTTGTGGCCTTATGTGTAAAAGCCAGTGAGTTTGTTTTGTGAACTGTTTATTGAGTGTTAAGAATCACAATAGGTCATAAATCTCAGAGAACTAGCCAACTAAGGGCATATATTGCTGATAATTTCCAGTGATAAAGTTTCACTTTGCTGAGCTTCAAAACCTGTCTACAGCTTCCTTTATGATTCAAAATTCTTCAGTCACTGTTCATTCTCACAATTCCTAGGAACATTTCGTACATGCAGAAGCAAAGTCAGTGTAGCCAACAAAGATGGACCTCCATACAAAGACTTTTCCTGTGCATGTGTAACTTGTTTAGAACATCAGCTGTTCACTTGCTTTGACAAACTAATCAACAATGACTGCAGGATCCCAAAGATGCTTCCCAGAATGAAAATTCTGTGAGGTCATAATCTATTCACATTTTATAGAGAAACTCCATAACTGAAAGCACAGAGCTGGGAATAAAACTCAGCAGCTCTGACCACTAGTCATTTGCTGCAATAGTTATGCATTGCAGACACTGGAGACTGTCCATAATCATATAAATGGGTCATTTCAATACACTCTCTTCATAATTGATTGGGGAAGCAGTCTTTAAATCCAGTGAAGAAAGCTGGGTCAATTATATTCCATGATTCATATCAATTATACTCTAGAGAAGAAAACTTACTTAGAGACCAAACTGTCTTCCTTGGGATTTTAATAACCTTTGGGAAACAAAGCCTATGTAAATAAATTTGTGGATGTTTTTAAAGGCACAAGAATGATCAAAAGCTAAAGCAAGTATCTCCCGAGTTCACTTCTATCCCCTGTGATTTATGTAGATTTCAAGGGGATTATGTAAGTATTATATCTGATCTTTTGGACATGGGGTTCACATTTTCTGAACAATATCATAAATATATAACAGAATATAATATGGACTCATATTTGAATGGAGATGTTTCATCCTTCTGTCAGCAATCTTAGTTAAGGATATTTATTATGTTTATAATAGATGATTATCCTAAATATTTTAAAGAACCCCAGAAAATAACAAAAGGAAGAAAAACAAATAGAAGGGAAGAACATTTTTAACTCTATCATACTTTTTCTTGCAGCTGTGTGAAGCTGGAAATTTTTCCATTCATGTTGCACTCAGTGACCTCCGGAGAAATGGTAAAAACTGCATCATCATTTTTCAGTCTTGTGCAGCCATTCAGTTCACTCCTTCAATTGCTCTGCTTCAGGGAAGACCTGATCCTGGGGGGTGTTGATACCTGTCAGCTGACTGCTGTGGGAGCACAGCTTGCTCACCACTGTAAACACTGGATTCTAAGGAAAATCAGACTCTGACATCAGACTGTTGAACAGCACTTCTTATTTTACTGTAATCCTTATTGTTTTGGGCTGGGTTGTGTTGGGGAGCAGTTACATTGGTTATACTGCCAGTGCAAAAGGGAACAGTGGTGCTACAAGCCATGCTTTGGTGAGCAAAGGAAGGTTCCCTCACAGGTATCCTATTCCTCTTGTGAGTCCAGAGGACATCCTGTCTTCCTGTTTGTCCCTCCGGCAGTCATGAGACACAAAAGTAGGTGGAGTTGGGTTGTCTTTACAGGAAACAATGTATTTAGGAGTGTGAATATTTTGTGATTTGTTTTCTAATCTATAGGATCCAAAACCTGTAAGATCCCATATCCAACAAAGAATCCTTTCACATGGCTGTTTTTCTTTGTATCTTGCCCTAACTATACATATGAGGTATGTATTTTCAAACAAGATATTCAGATTTTAGTTTTGCTGAGTATATTCTTTGTTTCCTTTAGAAAGTTTTACATGGAAGAAACTTCTGAAACCATTCAGCTCAATGCATTTCCCCTCCTTCCCTAAATCCCATGAACTCAGGTTGTGGACAAGAATTTGTCTGCTCTTCCTCCCTTCCCTTGGGTCAGTACTGATGTGACTAACCTTACACAGGCAGCCCTGACCCCCGGCCAGTGCTTCCACGTGGCTGCTAGACAACACATACACTGTAAGGCAGGGAAAATTCTGCAGCCAGGAACAGAGATTGCCACTGAACATGTGCTGCAATGAGGGGATGGAGGTGTCTGGTGAGAGCCTAGAAATATCACTGCAGGCAGGAAGATAGTGGTCAGACAAATAATAGATATTGCCGTAGAGAAAATAAGCCAAAGTCTTCTTCCCCATTTTCTTAAGTTACACAGTCACTTGTGTTGGTGGTGACTGCTTTAGAAACTTTAATCAGTTTATCATTTCATATTCCTTAATCAGGAGCTGAACTCCCAACTGAGTTCAAAAGCAGATAAAGTCAATGCAACTCAGTGCAACATTCATTTTTGCACAGGACAGTGTCGGGTTTGAAATTCAGTGGAGCTCAGCAGATGTTAATGAGAACAGCATTGGGCCTTGGACTATAGAAAAGTTACCATTCCTAACAGTGATGGAGGTCTGATGAATACAAATTAGGCAGAGAAACAGGAAGGACACTGCTTTACTGCTTAAAATTGTCATTGTAGGAGGTGTGGATGCAAATGTGAAAGTTTTGTTTGTGATAAGGCACTGTTCACCTTTTTGGCTAAAGGTTATTACCAGTAGAAATTGATCTGGCTGACCTTGATTTTTTTATTTACCTATACTAGGACAAGGTTAATTTGATCAATAGAGAGATAAATGCAAATGCTGTCACCAGAAATATTTTAAATTTCCTTGGCCAAAACAGGTGGGGACCTGGATCAGTTTCACTATCATGACTCAGTGTGTTCCAGGTGAGTAATGTTTTGGTACTTCAACCTGAAGTGATGTCAGCAGCAAGAGCATGTTTTTAATCTGATAATGAAATGTTGTGGTTTTTTTTGCCTTCCTTCCAGTGGGACTGTTCACCTTGCTTTGCTTCATTCAGATGACAATCTGGGCAAAGGATAAACACTGCACCTACTTACGAGAGTTCAAGGATTATCCAAGTCATAGAATGCCAATTATTCCCTTTTTGTTGTAAGAAAAGAAGGCTCAATTTGAATATTGCACAGAACTTCAAGAAGAAAAACTTCATAAATATCCTGCCAAATAAATGAATTAATTAAAAGGATTTTGGTGCATGTTGAATCTCCACTGCTAAGGGAAATTGTATATACTTGAAAGCTACACTTTCTTACACTGAAGAATTCTCAACTCAGAAGCACCTTAAAAAATAAGGCTTCGTTGCACAGCTGCAAAAAAAAAAAAAAAAGCCCCTGCAGTTCACTGTAATGTGACTTAGATTTTTCTGTACTAGTCTGTTTAGGTTGATGGATCAGAGATCCTGAGAAGTCTGTGCTGAAAAGCAGCTCCAAATTTAGCAGTGGCATTCTGCAAGACAGAAGTACACTGGAACGAGGACACAGCAGCTAACTACCAGAGCTCAGTTCAGCCAGCACGGCCAGCTGGCCTCAGGACAGATGCATGATCTGCCTTCTTTGACTTGAAGAGAGTGTACTGCCTGGAGGCAGGTGCTTTGTAACAGATTACATTACCAAAGAGTATGAATGGTTCCTGGAATAAAGAAATAGGCGATATCTCAAAAACCTGATTTGGGTCTAACCCCTAATTTGCCAAAAGAATCTGAAGAAGTATTTGTAGTATTTGTGAATGTAATATCCTGTGCTGGGGTTGTTTGGTTTTGGTCTTCTTAATTAGTAAGTTGCATAGTAAGTAAGATTCAGAAGCAATCTAGCCTATGCCATATCTTTGATATCTGGTCTGTTTTGATACAACATCTCCTGATGATACTAATTGACCTTTTACCCAGCATTTTACATCAGGCCTCTTTAAGTAGTTTTTAATATACTTTGTAAATACATGAAGTGACTGCTAGTCCTCGGAATGCTCTTCCTATTTTTGGAGCCAGGGAGAAAAATCAGCTTCATTTTGGACTTCCTGTGTTTTCTTTTACACAGGATGTTCTGTGGGACTTGGTTGGATTTTGTGTAATTCTAGTTTAAAAAGGCTATTGAAATCTATCTGAATGACATTTTAAAGAAGCTATTTTAGAATATGAAGAGAATGCATAGATATTGTTTTGTTTAATAATTTATTTCTCTATAATAGATGTATAGAAAGATTTTTGCAACTATTTGTAAGGGTGAAATATGCAATAAATTCTATTTTAAAACCAGTTGAAATAATTATGGCAAAAAGAGAAGGCTACAGCTGGTTGCTGAAGTTTCATAGTATTTTGTAATGTACAAAGCAAGAGTGTCCTTATAAAAAAATCTACATCAATTGAAGAAAAATATCTTTCAAAGCAAAAATACATGACCCAGATTTTAATTCTTTATAACATATCTTAGAGAAGATTTCTTAGATATTATTAGATCTGATAGATAACTGAAGCAATACATCATAATGAATTTGTTTTCAATATTGTTTTGCCACTAATTAAGCTGTAAACCAGATAAAAGAGTTAAATGTCAGATGATTTCCCACTGAGTGCAGTGTGGAGTACTGTATGCAGGCAGATTGAAATTTTCCTTCTGAGGAGGTAGAAAGCACATACCCTATTCACCCTTTACATTCAATGTCCAGTCACAGGAAGGAGGAAAAATTTGGTCTTGTTTAGTAACAAAGATCTTTCCACATTTCTGCAAGAAAACAAAACTTTTGGCAGATTTGGACATACTCTGTTTCTTTTTCATCTCCATTTTGACATTTGGCCTCATTTGAGGCAACTTGAAGATGAGTATGAGATCATTTTAATTAATTTTTTTTTTTAAAGCAAGTTTCTTGTCTGGGTCTGAGCTCTGAATTAATTCTTTTCATTCTTGCTGAGACAACCGTCTGTTTTCCCTGGCAGCCTGGTGAGACAGAGAAGCATTCTCCCAGGACTAGCCCCATCAGCCAGCACTGTTCTGACCTTGGCAGTCCTGTGCACTCAGCATGGCAGGAATCTGATTCTGTGCTGGGCAATGCTCTCAAGCTTTGGGACCTGTCTGACCTGCTGACTTGTAGCAGTTGACATAAGGGCTAAACAAGAAAAACCTGCCAGCTTGAAAGTACCAGAGAGAGAATCCATCTTTGATGTTATTTATATGTCAGCAAGGAGGAATGAGATTACATGTATCTTAAAATGGAATAAAAGGAAGATTTTATTCTATAGTAAGGACCTGCCTTTCCTTTGACACTGTTAGTATGTAGTGTTACTGGTAGAGCAGTAGAGGTTGGCTGTTGCTAGGGCTGTTGTTGAGAGCACAGTGCTCAGAAAGGTGCAAAAAGTCAGTGTAATACTGAGTGTGCAAACCTTTGTTTTCCCCTTGCTCTGCTCTGGTATGGCACATGTTTGCACTGTGCAAACACTAAGCCTGGAGGCTGCAGGAGCAGTCTATGCCACTGCCTGCTGATGCAGAGCTGGGGACACCCGTGCTTCTCGGCTGGCTCCAGCTGCACGCGGATGCAAAGGAATTTCCTCATCCTCCATCTGCTGTTTAGCAAAGTTCACAAAAACCTGTGTGAGGAAAGCAGAAAATGTCACCATGTCTGCAACTGAGATGAGTTAGTGGAACGACTGCTCTGAAGGAAACAGACGGAAAGGGGAATCCACAGACATAGAGTGAGACACTGCGTTATCAGCTGAGATCATGAGTTCCTCCTTTATTTTGATAAACTTTGCAACTTCCTTCCTTTGGATGTATTTGTTTGCAAGTAAAATCCTACTTTTTCTTAAGGAGGAGATGGCTTCAGCCAGGTTTGCATGGTTTGCACAGCATGACTTTGGTTGTGATAGGAAAGAGGAGAAGAATATTTTAGTAGGAAGCTGAAAGGCAGCCAGGAGTGCCTCTCTAGAAATCCCACCAAAACCAGCTTTGCATATGTGGACCCTTGGTTACTTGGGAAAGCAGACAGATGGGGCCAATACCCTCTAGCAAGTGGGTGTTTTCAAAACTCCCAGTGCACTTCCCAGGTTCTATTTGCCTAATTGATTCTCACAGTATCTTTGACAGAACACTCTTATTTAAGATAAAATGCTACTCTGATCTCAGTCTCATTCCAAATTGCTGGCCTTGCTCAGACTGCTGCTCCTGAAGGAATGGGTTGTGTGAATTCTGTCATCTGGGAAATGCTGTCTTACCAGCTTTTACATGGCACCTATTTACACAGGGAGTAAGTTACTGATTCATACTGATACATCTTCCTTGATGAGAGACCTGGGAATCTTGCCTGAGAAAGAGGTGTGAAATAATTCTCTAAACAATTTTGTCCTTCAGTTGTTTGGATATATCCCCATTATGTTGCCTAATTCTCACCAGACAGGCTTTCTCATGGATGTTTTACTTTTTACTCACCTGATCTAATGTTGTTTGAGACACAGAATATTCTTCAATATGCAAATTTTCCTTATTGGAGATTATTAATCGAAAAATCTTAGCCAGAGAGGAAGAGCAAATCTGGTACTGCAGCATGTTGTAGTGTTTCTCTCTCTGTAAACTCCCTGGGAAGTTGATGTGTATGAATTTCTCAGCAGGAGCAGGATCTGGAGGCAGTCCAGACTTTGGAGCTTTGATTTTCAGAGTGACAATGTAGCCATCTCCAAACCTGGGAAAGACATGTGGATTTAGGAATTGGGTGAAGAAGTTGTTTCATCATTCAGGAAGGAAATTAGTTTTCTGCAGGTATGGAAACAATAACAGTATCTGAAAGATATTGCATTAGATCCAGCTTTTTAGGAAACCCTGTATTTGCTTGCAGAAGTGGTATGTAGTGTGTAGCATAATAGAGTCGAAAGGTGATCTGGTCAGATTGTCTAATATACAACACAGCTGCACCCAGAAACAGGTCTGGTTAAACATTGAATTGGTTGTATTGTATTAGGAATAGTACATGTCATATATACTAAATTTTCCCATTAAAAGCCATGATAAATATATTCTACTTACTTGTATTTTAGCTCCTGAATTGTTCCCAGGCATTTGAAGGTACCTTGTACCATGATGGCTAAACGAGTACAGAGTGCTTCACATTCTTCCATACTTTCAAAACAGAGAACATATATTTGAGATAAAAGCCAACAGATGTACCTCAGCTGCTTTTGGGTTGTGAATCCTGTTTTTACCTGTGTGAGGTTAGAACCACCGCTCGCCCATCTCTGAGCACACCAACAATAGAGTCCCACAGGAGGCGCCGGGACTGGGGGTCCATCCCGGTCGTCGGTTCATCCTGTAATGGAAAGGTTCAGGCAATCAGAGTCAGATAAAGCAGGGAAAATCTATTTAGAATCAGGTCATTTTTTGGATCACAGCATAAAATTACTTCTCTACAGTAATCTGTGCCTTGAGAAAGCACATAGACCTTGAGAAGTGTAGGAATGAGTGGGTACCAATGGACTTCCTGGCACAAAGCAATAAACAAGTACATACAAGGACTGTGGATAAGAATACAGTCCTGTCTGTGTAGGACACAGCTACAGGGAAGGGAGTGCCTTTTCTGGGCAACAATGAGCTCTCACCAGGTTGTCTTACTTGCATAAACATACAGGACATTGTTCAATCCAAGAAACTAGTGAAGTCACTCTGATTTACAACACCTAAGGACCTGATCCTACATAAATCAGCTGACCCAGTAAGTAACAAAAAATGTAAACAAAATTAGGATAGAAAAATCTTCATTGAGTATCTTGTCTTAAGAAATTATGGGAAAACATTTTATCTGACTGTTTACTACAGGCAGAAGACATGTAAAGGCATATTAAATGGTACTAGGAACCAGGCTACTAACTTCATTATAGACTTTATGAAGTGGAAGTGACTGTCTAAAAGTCATAGACATACAAATTAAGGTGGTAGAATATAGAATAAAGAATTTCTGTAGTAATTTCATGCAGAATTTCCCTTTAGATATGTAATTATCCGATCACTTATTTTATTTGGCAAGAACTACATTTCAACATTTGTATAGTTTATTATAGATTTGTATAACTTACTCCAAAGATACTGAAGGCTGGAAAAGCCTTCTGCTGCATAAAGCAGCCAGGTGTATATGCTGGAAGATCATTTGCATCAGTGGCTACACTCTGACAAGAAAAGGCAGACTGAAACTAAGCAACAGTTTAAATACAGATTTTTCTGGATTATAGATTTTATCTCAACACATTAATTTTTGAAGATCTTTCTTTTGTCATCACTTGGGGTCCACTGCAAACATAGTTACACATCCCAGACTACACCTGAAATTAACTCAAACTTACACAGAAAAAGCTGTAAATTGAGGGCAGAAAGGAGCTTGCAAGGACTTTGTAGCTCTTTAGCAGGTAGTGTTATGAAATGTTACATTGAACTACCCAGGGCTGTGTTTCCATGACACTTACTAGCAAGACAAGAGGTGGGCAGCCTATCAGGGCAATGGCAGTGGAGAGCTTGCGCTTGTTGCCACCACTGTAGGTCCCTGCCAGGTGGTCTGCATACATGGGAAGTCCCAGCTTCTGGATGCCCCATTCAGCAACCTGTGAGAAAGACCATCAGCTTCACACAGCAGCTAATGCAGAACAGACTGGATTGCTGATACATCCCTCCTCTGGTGGAAACATGACAGTCCCCTGGGTTTTAGCACATTGATTTTAGAACTGGGCCAGAGGAGTACAAAATATTTATGATGATGATGAGGGGTGTTCCAACTACATGAGGGAAAGCCATGAAGCAGACTCAGCTGTAGATTTCTATTTGTGCAAGAATTTAAATTATTTTCTTTTGGAATCTACTTCATGTTTTCTTCCCTATACATACACAACTCTAAAGGCAAGACCAAAACAGCAACCAGTGCCATTCTGAGCCACAGGAATTGCATCTTTACCCTTCCATTGTTGGTACCACAGATTTGCAAGTACAATTAATGTCTGGGAACTTGCATTTGATAGCGTGGTTTCATTACTTAACTATCCAGATGACAGGAACCACTCCCAGGACTTCCATACACAGAATAAAAAATCTCCTTTAGAAATTCTGGCCCTTGGCATGTTAAGAGCACTGTTAATCATCACAAATATCACTGTAACTATCAAAAGCAAGACTACTTTACCCTCTTGATTTCTTCTGCTGGAACTCCTCGCAAGCGTGCGTATAAATGGAGGTGTTCTCGTCCTGTGAGCAGGTCATCAATGGCATCAAACTGAGGGCAGTATCCCATGTTTTGATGGACATTAGAAATGTGGGTCAATATACTGGAGAAACAAAGAAAAGTAATACTAGCTCTAAGACAGACAACAACAGTTTGAATAAAATCCTTATTTTCTGGGGCCACAACTCTTGTAAGAGAATTAAGTCTTCCTGATAAAACATCCTATGAAAATATCTGTCTCTATGTAAGAGCAAGGAATATTGTTGTCTTAAGTCAGCTCAGTCCTAGTTAAGAGTGTAAGCCCATTTCCCCTCACCCATTTGCTTGTTAGAGTATACACTAACTTAATGGGAAGTTATTTAAACAGTCACTCAGGTCTACTATTTTTTGAAAACAGTGTTTGTACCTAGAAGAAAAGAAACAGTTATTTCAGCACAGAATATGGTCACTAGCAACAGACAGGCAGGACACAAGGCTAACAGTTCACTGGTAGTAGGAAAAGTACAAATCACAGAATGGATGTGGTTGGAAGGGGGCTCTGGATATTATCTTGTCCACTGACCCTGCTCGAGCAGAGTCACCTAGAACAGGGTGCCAGGACCATGTCCTGGCAACAAAAGAGTTATTGTTCAAATCACATCAATGGACAAAGAATCAAATCCCAACTACACCTAACAAGCCAAGGCACACAACTTTAAATCAACGTAAGTGCATACCAGATCACACTCTAATAACTTATGACATTATGTCAGCACTGTGTAAACAAAGATGCTAGAAATATTCAGATAAAAGTCCCCAAGCTCAGATCAAAGTACCCTATTGAACGGGTTATCTTATGTTTGGGAGCTCTTGCCACTAGATATGATTGTTTTGTCCCACTGTTGCATTACTACAACTTACCCACAGATTTTACAAGTGTTAAAGGTATCAAAAGCTGTGATCTCTGTGCCATAGAGCTGTGCCATAGAGCTGCTGGATCACTGAGAATATGATCTGGACAGTTCTGTGCTGGTAAAAGGACTCTCACAGGGTTTTCTTTAAGGTACTTACCTATAGCCAGCCACTACAGCATCTCCAGATGTCACATCAGTATCTCCAGTCAGCATTTTGAATGTTGTTGTTTTACCAGCGCCATTCACTCCCAAAAGGCCAAAGCACTAAATTTCAAAATTTATCATATTCTTTAATATTTCCAACTTGCAAATCAGTGGGGGCATAAAATCTGAACTGATCCATGGAATGCAATCCAGTGTTATTGAACAACCTACCTCTCCGGGACGGATGCCAACACAGAGTCTGTCCACTGCAGGCTTGCATCGACCTGCATAAATCTATATTGATGGGGGAGGAAAAAAAAAGGAAAGTTTCTATTTCAAGATATCTACAGTGATGAAAATCATCTCAATTTTTAGTTTAGTTTAATGCTATTGGGATGAGGCAACTTTAGAACTGAGACAGGAATAGATATTTTTTAAAATCCTTCTCAAAATACTACCTTGGTCAGTTCTTGTAATTGTAAGATATCAGTTTTGTTGCCTCCATTCATAATTTTTTTCCTTTCTTCTGCAACATCCTCGTCTTCATTAATAATAGGTGACATGGCAGTCTCAGCAAACCTGGAAAAACCCAAGATACTGAGTTTCCCTGGGTTCAATTAGAATAGCAGTGTGAAACAATGGCTAATCTGCTGCCAAAAATGTGATGGGTGGAAGCAGTGGGTTTGAAACTTCACAATGTGACATTGGCTGGAGTATTCCTGCTGTTAGGAGAAGCCCTGACCTTTAAAGTTGATCTCTAGATACTAAAAAGGGAGGAAATGGCTTGCTCAAAAAAACATGCCTTGTCAGTCACTAATATGACAATAAAGTGCCCCTTAGCCACAGCTTTCACTATTTGGCCACTCTTAGTACCTAGTGATGGTCCTTAAAAGTTTTGAGTACATCCCTCTGCAAAACAGTATTTTTATAATTGTACCAATTAGTGCTTTTGTTGGCAATCTTGAACAGGAGTGAATGACCCACTCACAGCTGGTAGGTAGCTGTTTTCATCAAGGGAGAGGCACATTTGTAAAGCTGAGAGCAGAAGATCACATATTGTCCAGCATACAGCTGTCCTGTGCCACAGACTAGAGTTGCTGTCTTGGGATGTCAGGCTACTACCTCGTAGTACTAGCTAGTACCTAGCCTGTCTGGTACTGAGGACACTACAGACTTTCCAGGTAATTTTATAATCACTATTACAGTGTCTTAAACAAAAAAAAAAAAAAAAATATTACATTAAAATCTTAATTTGAGAAAACTAATTTCTATAATAAAACATTCTTATATCCTCTTAAGATAATGCAGATTTGCAAATGCTTTCTTGAATCAGGATATCAATAAATTAAGGTAAGATCAGGTAAGTAAATAGAAAACAAAAAGGTTATAAATTTAGAAAAAATTAAGACAAAAAGAAGAAAAGAGGGACATGGAGAATAACAAAGATATTCATCCTTTTAATAAAGGAACATTAATAGAACACTCAGACATACCATCTTACGGAGAACAAACGCTGCTCCATGAAGAGATTCAGAAGGAAGAATACAACTCCTTGAAGAGCCATGGCAACCAGGTTCTTTCCCACAAAGTCCCACTGAAAGGGGTCAGAAACATGCTCCTCACCTTTGGAGAAAGTGCACCAGAAAGGAAGATGAAATACTGCTGAAAACCCCCACTACTCCTCAGAACAAAAAGCACAATCATAATGAATTACTGTACTTTATTTGCTCATGATTAGGCAATGGTTTTAATATTCTAGTCTTATAAAAATTCTTAACAAAATGCCTTTCAAGTTCAGCTGCTGCATGGAGTAAAAATAATCTCTCTGAATACACACTAATTTGGATATCCTTACTAGAAACTTGCATGGATTATGTGAAAAGAGACACATGTTTTCTGAATAAAAACAGATGAGTTCTGCTGTATGACTATTCTTTTAATAAGCTGTCTGATATCAAAGACAATCATATCCCAAGAGAATGCATTTGAAGAACAAAAGTCACTTTAAACATTAACTGAGGTATTCAAATGAAATTGAAAAATAAATGCTCCTGTAATGACTTAAAGTCTTCCAACCAAAGGATGAAAAGACACCAGAGTCTGACACTGAACAAAAGGGTTCATTTCCAATGCAGACTACTGATTGGGCCGTGGAGTTCTGGAAGCATTATCATCAGAAGTGATTCCTTCAGAGAGGGTGAACTTTCATATTCCTCATCCATCTGATGATGGAAGAGGTGAGAATTTCAGATATATCTACTAATTTTCTGAGTTAATCCTTCCAAACATCTCATCCAAGGTCAGGACATGTGACAGTGCCATAACTTGTTTCTTATTGGCTTTACCTACCAAACCTCGCATATACTTCAGTCACAGCTTGGTTCATGGCCAAGTCGATGAGTCCACGGCCCAGGCAAAAATGTGGCAGGACAAGCAACATATTTTTCAATGTTTTATTAAACTTCAGCAAAGACTATGAGAAACAGAAACAACATAAGCTGTTTAAACCAGACCTGTTCAAGAAAACATAGCAAAGTAATTGAAAAGTTCCTTGTGATGTCAGAGAAACTGGATGTTCTGTGTTGTTAAAACTGATAAAAAGGTATTTATCAAGTTACACTCAAAGTAACATAAAACACAACAGCAGAATTCTTGCATACACTGCATCAGAGAAGGTGCTTGTGAAAATCTGGCAATTGTGAGAAAAACTAGATTTTGTAATGAAGTATTTCCCTATGTAGCAGAGGTAATGTAATTCTGGTGGTAATATGTAAAGCTGCTATGGGGCTGTTTTGGGTTTGCACTGAAAACAGGGTTGATAACACAGCAGGGATGTTTTAGCTGTTTCTGAGCAGTACTTGCAAAGACAAGGGAACTGTAGTTTCTAGTGCCTTGCATCACACAAAGTTATAAAGCATTACTTACCGGATTATTTTCAAATAATTCCAGGATGAATGTAATGGCACTGCTGTTGATTCCCACAAAGAGATTAATACAAGACAATGCAACGTAAGCAGTGCTGGGGATACTGAAGAATGAAGAAGCAGGGTACATCATGGGAATTACTGCCCATCTGCATGCAAGAAGGAGAAAAAACTGTAACTTTTCAGGTTTTTCATGTCAGTTGGCCTAAAGAAAACTCAGATTAACTTTCTTCCCAACCCAAGTATAACAAAATGATGTAACCAACTAGTAACCCACCACAGTATTTTCTCCCTGGTTACTACATAAATTTTTTTCTGTTTAGTCTTTTTTTGCTATTAAAATGCAGGTCAATAGACACTGCTAAAATTGAGAAAACTTAATGCTAGCAAGGTTTCTATCACCCCAGGTATCTTTGCACATTTCAGTGAATCGTACACCAAGAAGAAGAAACAAAGAAATGCTGAAAGATACTTGAGTATTGACTGTGAATGTGGCAAATGAACAACCACTAAATTCCTACACAATGTACAAGGGAGAAATCAGCAAACTGAACAAATATATTTTCCTGTACAGGTCACACTTAATGCTTAAAAATGCAAGGCAGGCACAGTGACAAAATAATCTCTTTTGTAGCATGTAGCCAGACAGCATATGTAAATATCCCATAGAAGAATCTAGTTTTAACCGTTTTGGATCCACCCAGTTCTATTTTTCACACCTGGGTTCTACTAAGTACCAGCTCAGTAACATGAAATCATTTCCATGTGAAATACAGGGCCCACCTGCAGCAATAACCTTAAACACTCACCCATACAGGAGCAGCAAGGCAACAAACACAGGGAGATTGGTTGGGGAGGTGTATGCTTTCTTGTTGAATCCAGCAAATATAGCCACAACCATCCCAGCACTGAGTGCATAATTCACCTGCCACAACACAGGGAGAAAATCAGTGTGTAAGACCTGAAAAGGGCTACAACCATATCCAGATCCTACACATTCCAAAAGGAATTTATATTGAGGAACATCAGAATTTGAGTTAGACTAGTCACACTGAATTTTTTGGATCAACAGGTCACTGGCAATACTCAACGTTTTTCTAAGACATCTTTTATCAGACTGTTCATCAAAAATACAACATATATTGTTGTTTCTTAGACTATGGTTTGTCAATCTATTATTTCATAGTCTGGCTGCCAGGCTTCCCACCAAAAAGTGGCTGTGAGTCTGCAAGGGAAGTGCAGTTTCTGGTGGTGCAAACAAAGGCTGTGTAGGATGGAAGAGCTAGGCATTTGAGCCACATTCCTGGGATGAGGCTGAAGTGAGTATGCTTGGCCACTGCTCGGTTTCTCTGTTCAGTATTAGTAGCACTACTCTACTGTAATGCATGGAATTCCCATGCAGAAGGGAAGGTAGCATTTCATGGAACTGCTAACACCACTTAATGCCTTTGCATCATGCTTTCAAGGGCAATGGCCAAGCAGAATTCCTGTCAAGGAAGCTGCTGTGAACAGCAGAGAACAACTCTGGCACCTGCTTCTTTTCCCTCATTTACTAAAAGAATGCTTTGTTTTAGCTTCTCCTGAGAGAACGCCTTCCAAATTCTAAAGAGTTTTGGGCTTTTCAAATATTGATTTTATTTTCTTTTTAATTTTTTTAATTCCATTTTCATGCTTTTCTTATTGCATAATTCCTTGGCCACTTTCTGGGTCAAGGGGGAATGGCTAGAGAACCAGTCTTGTTTTGCCTCAGCCAGCCAAAGAATTTTCTCTTTTATGTCAAAGTGGCTGGAGGGAAGCTGAGCCCTGTCTAAGCAAGTCAGCACCTGTAGTGTAAATGTTTTTGGAATAACACAGTGACCATGATACAGTGACCATGATGAATATGTCACTTTAGACACCCCTAGAGTATCTTATCAGGCCTATAGATACTGTTCCAGCAGGCTGCAAATCTTCTACACTTAGGTTTCTTGAATATCTTGAAATACATTTCGGGTCTTCTAGAGGACAGGAGTGCCTAGCACGAGGCAGTGAGGCTTTCCCCTGCTGTAGTAAGTTGTACTTCATTACATATTCAGTTGTAAGGGCTAGAAATCCTAAGACTATAAAAAATACAGCTTCATTACTCATACAGCATCCCTGACTGAGTTGTGCACCTGAATTAATTTCTACATCTGTAATTAGTTCAGAGGCCAGATCCTTAGCATGGTCTCTGAGAAAAACATAAGAAAAATTAATACTTTGCAATGCTTAGAATTACCTTCACTTGAATTCACTGATTTGCCCTCAGTTCATGCACACCCAGGATAATCAGAGGCTGTCAATCACACCAGCAGTTACTTACTAAGTCCCACATGAAGTTAGTTAGCCAATAGGTAACAGGGCTCACACCACTAACAAACTGGAGATGTTTGGCTTTTGTTACTCGTTCTTGGATCAGGTATAAAACAAAACTGGCTGGTATAAAGGACATGGCAAAAATCACACAGATGGCAACAACAGCATCCACTGAAGTGGTCAATCTACAACAGAGCACAAGAAGAGACTGTGAGCAAGGGAAGCAATACAATACTATATTAGCATTTGAGGACGCTGGAAGGTGCTTTAAGATTGGGAAATAGCAAGGCTGGTTTTTAAGTAGAAGACTTTTCCAGTTTCCAAGCATGCTAGTGTATTTTTCCAAGTTGCTTTGAGGACTGTAGCTAACAAATATGGCACTATTCCCTGATCTTTTACTTGTTTTATATATCTCAGTTTTACAGCCTTTCCTGTGTGCGACATCTCAAACTAGACATTTAGGCACAATAGCCAAAGTGCTCTGGAATTAGGGAAAGGAGAAACTTAAAAAGGCAGGTTGGAGACAGTGAGATGAAGCACAGATTTTGTCTCTGTACCATAATGCAAAGTTTTCAGTTTCAATGAATTTTGAACTTAAGAGGAGAGTGGAAAATCTTGTTGTTTTAGGGATGCCTTCTTCAAGAAATTTTGACTTTCAGATTCGGGAATACACCAATCCTACTACATGCCACTGAAAATCTACCTGTGTGGTGTCCTTGGCAGCAAGGGAACAGCTTGTCAACTACCTGACCTGTAGTCAATTGAGGACAAGTTCTCATTGCATTTTTTATTACGTTTTATTTCAGAAGTACATGTATTGGATTTGGAGCATTAACAAAAACTGCAGAATCTTTGTGCTTGGGAATCGACAGAAACATGCAACAATGTATATCCAATGGTCACAGTTCCCATGTGGGATGGGAATGAACTCCTATGGGAATATAATGAGACATGAATAGATTCTTGTTTAGAATAGAACTTCAGGGGAGGGCCTCCACATTCTGTCAATTGAACTCTTTCTCCTCAGTATGAGCATGCTGGATTGCAAGCTGCCAGAAAAAAGGGGTGTAAAAGCCAGAAGTAGAGCACAAGCAGACTTACACAGTGACTTCTGAGAGCTGCTCCTTGGTGAGGTTCAGAGGATGGTTTATAGCAGTGATCCCATGTTCCTCAGGGTCTTGGCCAGTCCTCAGATTAGCTCTGAGGATTGCATTATTTGCTACATTGAGGAAACTAACCATAGCATGCCAGCCTTTATTGTTAAACCACACCTAAAAGAGCCAGAAAATATGGATTGATTTAAGAAGCCTTCATTGAGCTACAGGAGAAAATTTGGCTGCCTTTTTATCTACTTTGGTGGGCATTGTCAGCAGAGGTGAACCCAGCACCGGGAATTCATGGTTCCTAGGCACGGTCCTTCAGGAGGAGCTCACATACTATGCTTTTAAAAGCATTGGACAACTACTGTCAGGGGATTTCATAGAAGCACGTTTTAAGATTTAGTGTATTACTCCAAGTATTTAAGACAGCAAGTAGTACTAAGAATATGATTTTTTAAAATCTCACATTTGAAATACTATGAATAAGGATTCCCTATAGTATGGGATACAATGATAATACCAAGTTATTTCTAAAGTATAGCATTTCAGCTCTTTTTGCATCTGGGAATACCACCAGCAATATTCTCAGAATTTGAAGTCTATGTCCAGAACATGAGTTAGCAGACTTATTCCAGCAATACCTTAATATTATCTTCTGTTTCCATGTATTTAAGGAAATTAGGGATTTCTTTAGCAGCAGCCAGTGAAGTTTGTCCCTAAAACAAAAAACAAAAAGCTAAAGATCAGCACTCTAGGTGAAATCTAATGCTGCAGTAACCATGCTTTAATAAGGGGTCAAAAAACAAGCAAACAAAATTAAAAATCTTGCTTACTCCTGTCACATTCATCATTCGTCCGAGATCACTGAAAAAATTGACAATTTGATCTCCGGAAACATGAAGGACTGGAAGCATTCCTCCTATAGAAATTCCTCCATATCTAGTAAAGAGAAAAATGTTAGCAATAACTCATACCACACACCCATAACTGTACATTAATGGAAATACTAAAAACCCACTTAATCCAAGTTTAATTTCTATACATCAAATATTTAATGTATAACAATTTTGACTCTTTTTCTAACAAGTTGTATTAGGTCTTTTTAGGGCTTACAAATAATGGAAGCTCTATCAGTTTCTGAGAGGTTTATGCCAGGATCTTGAAATATTATTTAGAGAGAAGATTTGGAGACAACACTGATTTCTACAGAACAAAATCTGTAAATCAAGTTAATTACCATATAATAGTTTAGACAGCATGGAGGACTAAGGACAGCATAGACCTCAGTAAAAATTTCAGATACTCTGAGAGGAGCAGGTAATTCACCCATATCAGTACCAGCCAGCACTCCACAATGGTAAATTCTATTGCACAAGATGAACTGAAGCCTAATCCCATGGGAAGCAATGCTTGCACATGAACAAGCAAATATTCCCTGAAGAAAGGCAGTCATCCAGCTGCTATCTTTGAAGTGAACTCCTACTGCTGGTGAGAAATGAAATGAGTATGTGCTTCAGGCTAACCAGTCCACTTTCTTAGCTTTTAGTAACTGCAGTGTAGACATCACACACTGGGGTTAGCAGTTGTCTCTACCTAAAGGAGAGAACTAGTGTAATCTGGTTAATAACTACTGTACATGTACAGAGCAGGCATGAGGAATTGTGGCTGTTACTTCTGTATTTGATAACTGGTGTCTAGGTTACGGGCCACTCAGGTCCTTTTTTTGTAGGGTTTATATTTTTTTCTGTGGCACTGAAAGAGCTGTGTCACAGCATTACAATATACTGTACAGCTGTGTTGAAACTTTTCACCACACAGTTCCATTGGTTTGACTGCAGTAGGTAATAAAGCTCTGATAGTTCCATTGTGAACCTCTTGCTTTCATCTCCTGCAGGGAGTTCAAATGAATATAACCCCTTGTCTTTATAAGACCCTTCCTGATCCCCAGCCTATTTCCCAATGAAGCCATCTCTTTGTTCTACACCGTCTGCTGTAATTCCCTTTGTCCATTTGCAGAAACATTGTGAGGCTCCCTGGTTAAACAGAAATACATTGTTCCTTTATTTACTACCTTAAACTGTGAATTGGTTTCTTACCTCTGCTCGTTGACCCAATATTTACTCTTCAAGCTGAAACAGACAAAGAGAACCCCCTCTCAATGCACAGAACCAAAGTCAATGATACATCAGGCTAGAATAAAAATTAAAGTTGAATACCTATACTTTGCAGTCTGCTGGTTATTACTTTGAATTGTAGGGTTGTCAGGACTTTTGACATTCTTTGCAGTGTGTTTTTGGCTTTTTGTTTTCTGACATGATTCATCTCTGATTCATACAGAGAAAAGCAAGGCTCCTAAAGTGACAAATACTGGACTATTCTAATCCATAATTAATTGATTTTAAAAATATGTATCTAAAGCAATTATGACACATGCTAAGGGGAATCTAAGGCAATCAGAACATAGGTAATATAAAGGGAATTTCAAGAACTCTGCTGGGAAATGAAAAAGTAAGAAGGCCTGAATCAGAGATAACAGGGCGTGGACACTGCACAGCTAATTACCACACTCACACACAGGCCAGATGAAAAGCTTTCAGTAGGATGGATGTATCTATGTAATGTTGTCCTTTGGCTGCTCTTTAGCACTTCTGGGAAGCAAGTGATAATTAATTCAGGCAGCTGGTCACCTTAGTGTGGCTACAGTTCTTCAGGGAGACAAAGTAGTATCTCTGCAAGGCAGTTCACCAATGATGTGCAGAGGCACCATTTTTGTCACCATTAACATGGCATTCCATCACTGACACTTAGCTCTGCCTATAAAGGAGTACCTGATTATACAAATAGTTATAATTGAAAATATTTAATTCCCGTAAAATCAGCCTCTTCTAGTCTTATATCAGAAATATGCACATGGTGCTCAAATCTACAGAATACTGTGCCAAATCAGGTGTTATGTCAGTATTAAATGAAAATTTCATCACCAGGTACAAAATACCACATGTGAAAAAGAAATAGAGGTTCATCCCTACCTTCCTTTAATCAAAGTCGGATATGTTTTCACCAGAAAATCTGAAATATTTCTGCGGGTCAGATCTTGAAGAATTTCTGTGCTTCGTTGCACTCTCTGGCAAGAAACAAATCAATCTAATCCATCACAACAACGTTTAGAGTGTCTTAAGCTATTAAGTGTTTGTCAGGAAAAGAGAAAAAGTAGTTTTGGTTCAGGGAAAATGCTCAGGTTCATAGTATCACTGAGAGTGGGCCAATTGCTCAAGTGTCCTTTCTAGTGATACAGTCACCATCCCTGGAGTGTTCAAAAATGTCAAGATGTGGCACATGGGGATGGAGTGGTGGAGATGGCAGTGCTGGGTTAGCTGGACTCAACCTTAGAGGTGTTTTTTAGACTTACTGATTCTGTGATTCTATAAAAGTGAGAAATGTTTTAGTAATTTTGCACTAGCAAACAGGAATATTAAAGATGAATAGTGTGCAAGGTGAGACATAGAATTAGTGAGCTGCTAGTCTGAGAGTGGCTGCAATTCTGTTTAACTTCTTAGCAAAATATTTATTAAATGCAAACACTGTCAGGCTGTAATTTTCCTTTGCTCTTCAAAAGAGCAAGCACATTTTATAAAGGGCACTGCTAAGATCATTCGCTGATAGGAGGGGAGGGAATGTAGCTCTGTTTTCCTCCATACAGCATCAGTGGTTATTAAATTACTCATATTCATGCACATGCATAAAAATATTAATTTTGCTAGCTTAGAACATTTCTGATAGAAATGGAACTGAAAGACATGTAAAAATAATAATTTGGGGTTTACTGAATATTAATTTTTCCATTTTAATGAGATGACTGCACTCCATGTTTTTAAAATTATGACTTTGTTTTTTTCTTTCCTCTTTCTTCTTCCTGCTCTTCCCTCCTTTAAAGAAATGCAACCTTCTAAATAGGTGTTCTTTGATGCAAAAGAAAATATTTTTTTAAATTATGTGACAAATTGTTGAAATTTTTGTGATTTTCTTCTACACAAAAAGTTTGCAATCTGAATAAAAACAGTGGTGAAAATTTATTTAAATGTGCAAGATTTTCAGTTACCACTGAAACTGAATTTCAGATTCCAACAAGCCTTGCTCTCTTGAAAAAGAATGTACTCAACTCCTTCCATGTATATTAGTGGCAAGATACTTAGACACTGATCCTTTTTCCAGCAATTGATATGAAACTTTTCTACAATGATTTATGGCACAAGGACACAACCTGTGGTGGTGGAGGGCCTCCTGCACCAGCAGGGCATTCTGGCAGCATCGTGAGTTTCTTGGGAGAGCTGCACTTGCAGGAAGGTGATGGATTCTCTGGGCTCCATGCTTGGCTCAGCAGGATGCTGCTTAGGTTAGGATGAACAGCAGGTGTGTTCCAGGCAGTTGGCATATTATTGCATGGGTAGTTCCTGTGGAGGGGAGCAGAGCTTTAAGCTGTGCACAGATAATGGTCCATGAGAACTCACAAATACACAAAAACACAATGCTCTAAGCAGATATTTCCCCCTCAGCCCTCATCCTGTGAGTTTTGAATAAGAAAAACATTTTAGAGTATTTGGTACACAGGAATAAATATAGCCTCCCTCCACATCTCTGCCGAGTTTACTGCCTTCAGCTTGTGGATAGGACACTGAAGGAACAAGGGGAATGTGTTCAATCCATTAGTACTGGAAATCTGCACTGGATATATCTTTGTGAAGAAACTACCATTTTCCTTTCTCATGCAGTATCCTTTCCTTTTTTTAAAATTTCCTCTTTGAATCTGCCATACTAGGTAGAGGGGAGGAATGGGAGAAGAGAGGACAACCAGAAGGATCAAATTGCTGGATATCATGGCTGGGAAAGAGTCAGGGGGAAGGGAACAAATGTCAAAGCATAGCAAGCCAGTGACAAGTGGCTCCAAAGCAGGACAAAGGCAGAGTAAGCAGGTAGGACAACAAAAACTGGAGTTCTTCTAATGTTGTCCTCACTTCAGAATGAGAATAATTTCAAATCATGGACACAGTCCTATTGCTACTTCACAGTCTGAGTGATTGCTGAAGTTATTGCTTCCTAACACACCAATGGGAACTGAAGGGACCCAGACATGGAAAGTGCCAGGGAAGCTGAGAAGATTTGGGCCTGAGGTCACTGACCTACTGACATAAATTTCAAGGTTGCTTAACTCTCAATATCAAGCTACACAAGCTGGTTTCCAGTCAGTCATATTGAGCACTCTTAATTCCATTCTTAGTCCAGTGGCAGTGTTATCTTGCTATTTGTTACTTTTGACCCAATATTAGATATAGCCAATAACATCTCTGAAGCATTGGGTCTTGTGAAGAGTTAAGCCAATTCATTCTTGTTTCACTACTCAAGTTCCACTAGATGTACCCTGCTAGGATCTCATTCAAGAGAAATTAGCTGGCAACTTACAAAAGAGGCTGATTTTTCATGCAGCGAATTCCAAATCCTGGTTTATTCAAGAAAGCATGAGTAAGGGAGACCATTTGCTCATTGCCAGGACGTTCATTGCTAAGGGAATAAGATAGTAATTTCTCTATAAAATATTTTTCAATAATTGTACTGTACTGTAATACACATGGCAACTAGAGAGGTACAGCCATATGGCAGTACCAACTACCCTCCCCCAAATACTGATAATTCAATTGTTTCATTTATTTATGTAAAAACTCTGAATGTTCTGAGATGGTTGACAGGCAATGGTGCTTATACCCAAATATGAAAGTTGACTCCTGACAAAGTCCAATAGGAGCATTCTCCAAAAAAGGCTTGAATCCTCATTGCTATTCTCCCAGCACTGTCACAGTCAGTAATCAGAAGACGAAAAACACATTCTGCATTTTCATTTGCAGAGGCTTGGATGTCCTGTTAGACAGGATATGTAACTTTTAAAATGTTGAGGTCTTGAATTCAGGTAGGAAGAGGAGAATACTGAAGTTGGAAAGATATTTGAAAGACTATTTGTTAGATATACTAGCAGCTGTATTCTCCATGAGCACCAATTTCAAGCTATTTTAAACCTGCTGATTGCAGTGAAGTGAATCTTTTCTTACATCACACAGAGTGAGAAAAAAACAGTGAGACAGGGCCTCACAATATTAAAATCTAGGGAGAAAAAGGTGAATGTGTAACAAATGTACTTTAAGTGATTCTTCTTACCTGAAGAAAGTAAACTGTTGTCCATAGATCCAAGGATGCAATGTTAAGGCAGGATATTCTCCAAAGGGAGGAATAATGACTGTAAGTACTAGAGCCAGCAATACAAAACTAGCAGGGAGAACAACCTGCAGGGAACATTAGGTTATTATATAAATGTTGTAGAGTGACACTGTACACACCCCATAATATACGTAAACAAAGGAAAGCAGAAGCACACAGACTCAGCCCTCGTTTAACTCTGGAACATCAACAATTAATTTTCCAGTGCTTTTGCTTAAAATTCTCATTGTCTTTAAACTGTATTCCTTTAAAAATAAAATGCTGGGCTAGTAGTGATAGAATCATGAACTTAGTGCAGTTGGCAGACTCCAGGCAGAAAGAAAAGAGGCAGAAGAGTTGGAATCATAATTGCACTGTTACTCATTTGCAGCACCTTTATTGCTTTCTATAGGGCCATCATTGCTGGGAAGACAGTGTTGAGAATGTTGTGGGAAAGACTCAAGAACAGCAGGAGTCAGTCAATACCTGTGCTAGGAAGTCCTTGTAGCTGCGGGAGGCGTGCTGGAAGCGTTTGATGAGCAGTGCTTTGATCTGCTGCTGTACCAGCTGAAAGCCTTTATACTGTCGGGACCCTTTGCCTCCATTTGGATCCCCTGCTCTGCCTACTGGCACTCGAGAAGTGTCATTTGTTTGCAGGGCGGTTTGTTCAGCTGGTTTGTTCTCAGTAGGAGTTTTGCCAAGAGTAGAACCGTTCTCTTGAGTATCTCCTAGGTTAAGATGAGGAGCATCAGAGGAGATACTTTATCTTCCATACATGAAGCAGCACAGACATTTTAATGAGGTCCAGATTTTACCAACTGTATATATCATATCTCCAGATTGTTTTAATTACAACTGTTGCACTGTGGTCGTATTTAGTGACACCATATAAGTTAACTCTCCTTTTACTCAGCAGAATGAACAATTTAATCATCTATGTAGTTTATGGACTAATAGTCAGCAAAGTACTTTTTATACAACTACTAAAACTGTTGGCATTTGGGTGCTGAACACTCTACTTTTATTTGCGTAGTTAAGAGTCTCATCCAAGCTAAATACAAGTCTTTCTGCTGACTTAATCTCTTTTTTTGAGGTATCATGTCAGACCCTAAAAAGAGATATTTGCTGACCATATTTATTTTGTCAAGAACACATGAAAGACTGAATGTTCCGAAACTCCTCTTTACAGAGTGTTCAGAATAAAAAGCAGTCTCAAGAACAGTTAATCAAATATGGGTTTGTGGATCTATACCTGCTTTTTGCATTTCAGGGTTAGCTTCTGCTGTGACCTTTAGGAAAACCTGCCATAGAGAAATATATTTTCTGGTTAGGAAAACAATAGTTACAATAACCTGAATTTTAGAACACCATACATCATCATTTAATATAAAATAAGAAAATCTGGATACCTTTTCAGTACTTCATATTATTAGACAATCAGAGGTCTCTTACGAAATACCTCAGAAAATAAATGGATTGACAAATATTAAAAAAAAAAAAAAAAAAAAAAAAAAAAAAAAAAAAAAAAAAAAAAGAAGGATGTATTTTAGGCTAATGGGTGAGGCTCCACAAAGCTACAATGAATTAAGGGTTGGATCTTTTCTCTAGGCCCTTCTCAAAGATTTTCTGAGTGTGCCACAGCTTATGGGACTAGATTTTGAAGGACATATTAGGAATTAGAAATTAAATGTTTAAGAACAGGAATAGTCTCAGTAAACATTTTGGTTGCTTATGATGAGGTCAGCAGCTATTTTAATCTGTCTGTTACCTCTTCAAGTGGTGTGTCTGAAACTCCAAAACTGCTGAGTCCCAGGTCATCCAATGTTTCCTCCAGTTCTCTGAAGAGACTGGCATAAGATCGTTGTTTAAAGTTTTTATTAGGCAAAAGATAAATTAGTTCTTGACCAATGCTTTCAATTAATTTTGCATCTGGAATATGATGGTGGATTACTTCTGCTAGCTCATTTAGATCTCCTGTGAAAAGTCAAAACAATGTCCACAGAATGAATATTTAACCATATTAAGCATGATTTCAAAAGCTGTTGTTGGCACTAAAAGGGTACTGCTCTATTATGTAACTCTCAGATCTCTCAGTGAATTCTGCACTAGATTGGGCTATGTTGCTAATTATGCTTTGGACCTATGTAGCAGAAAACTATTTCAGGTTTGTTAATAAAGCACAACAAAATCTTCAGGAATATCTACTTAAAATCTTCTCTTATGCAGAAAAGCCAAAATTACTTTATTTTTTCTGAACAAGTCTGTTTCCTAGCTCTAGATATGCTTCAGTTTCTGTTAACAAATGACACAAAACTCTATGCCATTCTTGTAAAGCACACAAACTTCCAGTTCATCATCTGTACCTGAGACCACATGCACACAAAAATGGGTCAATGGTAGGCAAACCCATAAAGAACCCTTATTAAATGTATGTTACAGTACAATACAAATGTTAGACACAAGGACCAAAGACGTGGGCTTGGCAGCACTGATCTGTAAGCCAAGATTGCAGCACAGCAGGAGATAGATCTATGTGCTGATGTGCTAGAATGCTGAACCATCCTGCTTCTTACCATCCAGTTCCAGCTCTGGAGCTCTTTCTTCACCCCTGTGCACACAGCTGGAGCAGGAACAGGAGCACTGAGATCCACAGCTACAAAATGACTAGCATGGACAAGCAAGAGATAAAAAGATTAAAGTGCTTCAGACATACTCAAAACAGCATGTAAAGGTTGCCAATATTTGAACAGTTTGAGTCAATAAAAAATATGTCATAACCAGAGCATCTTGAATATACTATACTGAAAATCATCTGAAGACTGGATTAAGCAATGCAGAAAACATAAATCCATCTGCACAAAACAGTTCTAATCTGCGTACAAAATACCTGAAGGAATGCAATCAGCAGGGGCCATGAGTGTACAGATTGTGTTGCTACTTGGACACACTATTTCAACAGAAAGAACCCAGAACCTTACTTTTCAAGCTGTAAGAGGCTGGTTTAGCTATGTATATATGTAAACTTTTCTAGTGTCTGATCTACTTACCAGACTCTCTTATGTTTAAAATCAGTGTACTGCAAAAGCAAGAATAAGAAAGATCTGTATATGGACAAAGGCAACTTGAGAGTTGGAGCTGTTCAGCCTGGAGAAGGGAAGGCTCCAGGGAGACCTTAGAGACCCTCCAGCAGCTAAAGAGGGCTACAAATGAGCTAGATATGGATGTTTTACAAGCATGTAGCAATACAACAAGAGGGAATGGCCTTAAACTGAAAACAGATAGATTTAGATTAGATATTAGGAAGAAATCCTCTACTGTGAGGGTGGTGAGGCACTGGAACATTCCAGAGATGCCGTGGAATCCCCACCCCTGGAAGTGTTCAAGGCCAAGCTGGATGGGGTTTGAGCAACCTGGTCTAGTGGAAAGTGTCCTTGCCCACAGGATAGGGGTTGGAACTAGATGACCCTTAAGATCTCTTCCAACCCAAAGCATGCTAATAGAATATTCATAATTATATAATCACATGATTAACTGCAGTTTTGTACCAAGTGTCAAGCAGTACTTGATTGCTATTTACCTTGGTGTAGTGAAAGCCTTATTCAGATTACACGTGCAGGGGGGGAGATTCATACTTACTGTAGTCCTTCCCATTTTTGTGGTTCTCATTTTGCGAACAAGGGTGAGATAAAAGCCAGAGCCAAAACAGTTCTTTAGAAATACAGGAGAGCCTGAGCAGAACAGTTTCCCTTGGGATATGATGGCTACTCTGTCTCCAAGGATGTCTGCCTCATCCATATGATGGGTTGATAGGATAATAGTTCTGCCTAGAAGGAACAAGGAGGAATCTTCAAAGCATGGACTCTCTCTGGAACTCTAAACAGTGTTTAGCTTTTTGCCAATTATTTCTCTGCACCAAAGCCAGTCCCGGGTTTGCCACAACCATAAGTAACTGTTCAAAGAATCTTGTTTGTTTGTGTTCATATCCCACTACTTGTGACAGTTGACACAGCAGGCACGTATTGCATCTATGACAAATTTTAAAAATCCAACAAAAAAAACCCCAGTATCTACTCTCAAATCTCTTACCTGGGCGATATTTCAGCAGAAGATCCCAGATAGATCGCCTGGAATACGGATCAACTCCAGAAGTGGGCTCATCCAAGACTACCACTTTTGCTTCACCCACAAAAGCAATGGCAACAGACAATTTCCTTTGCATTCCACCTACCAGAGGACAAACATATCCAGGAGGGTAAGATGTCTTATATAAGTGGCAGGGATGTAATTAACATTGTTTTTTTGGTGTGGGGACAAGTGCCTACAAATAAAAGGAAACCTGTCCTCAGACACATATCTGCAAAGACAAATTAATAGTAATTTTTCTTCTGAAACTCAGACAGGTTGTTAAAACTTTTTAAAAATATATATATTACATCTACACATTGCATTTCCTGCTTCTTGCTAGAATCAAAAGCAAGAAGATATGAGGTTTTCATGTTCTTTTGTGAAACTGACCATCTTTTATAGTTGCAATCAGGACAAAGTAGTATAAGAACAGCTGGTTGTTTATTCAAATTAGCCTTTGAATCTGAATGTGAGTTGTTCAAATATACTATGTGCATTTGTACCTTCAGAATGGAAGAAACTACTCCTACCAAATAATACAATATTATGGAGCACTGATATTATAGTATTTAATTTGCCTTGAAATAATGGAAGTATCTATTTTGGTCTGTTTCTTATATGAACCAATTCTTTATGTATATATTTTAAAAAAAAAACTAATAGCTTCAAGCACATTTGAATTTGTTGTATATTTATAAGACATAGATGCTTTAGGCACAGGTTGTGCCAGTGACCCCCCAGTGCACATTGGTGTGGCAGAATACAGCCTCAAATATGTAACTCGACCAATAATTGCCCAAAGGCCAGGTAGGATGGGGCTGTGAGCAACCTAGTCTACTGGAAGGTGTTCCTGGCCATGACAGGGGGTTGGAACTAGATAATCTTTAACCTCCCTTCCAACACAAATCATTCCACAATTCTATGAGAAACAAAGAAAAGGCAGTAGGACAAAACATCTTGGAAAACTCCTGTGGGCACCTGACAAATTCTGAGCCTCTTCATTTCTTTTATGAGTGAGGCCCATATCTTCCAGCATTGTTTCCAGCTCTTGCTCAGCTTCTTCCCTGGATCTTCCTTTCAGTTGAGAATAAAACAAGATGTGCTCTGCTACAGTGAGGCTGTGACATCAGACAGAAAGGCAAGAAGGCACATTAAATGAATAAGGTGGTTTTTTTTCCCAAGCAGTAATAAATTCACTCTAGCTTTATCTTGCTAAAGGAAGAGAGGTTGCATTACCCTAAAAGATCTTCTTTAGGATCAACACACTTCACTTGGAGGTTATAGTCTTTTTCTTTGCCTTTTCAAAGCAGAACCTGCTACTAAAGGAACAGGTATAGCAGGCATCACACCATCCATTTATGGGAATAAAATGGAAGAGAGTCTGCTCTTGAGATGAACACAAACTAATGGAAGTGAAGCTGGAAATCACCAGAGAAGGCAGTAAGTGGTTGAGTGTAGTAAGAAATGGGCATAAAAATATCCTGCTACTGCACTGTAAACTTGGATTTTTTTGCTTTAGTGGTCCTACATGATAGTGCACGAACCTCCAGGATAGCTCCTTCTAACCTACACTACAACAGAAAATTCCAGGAGCACTGTTTGGGGATTCTCATGCACAGAGACTGGGATGCTTCTTCTTGAAGCTGGTTTGGAATGATGCTTACTGATTGAATAAGATGTTGTGTTGAGGGCACATCCCCAATCTGTGCCGAATGGAGTCCATGTGAGTCTGGATGTCCAGGCCGCCAACCAGCACAGTTCCAGACGTGGGTGGGAAGAGGCCTGTCAATATCGACCTGGGAAAACAAAATAAAGAAATTCCCCCTCTCCTGTCTCTCTGTGCTAGATAAGGAAGCTACATTGCATGATTCCACTAGATGGAGCATGATGACTTCTTACTATAGGCCTTGATGAAACAACTCCAGAGAAAAGCACAGAAGTACTCTTGATCTGCTACAGAGAATCTGATGGATCTGCTAACATTATTGTTGATACAACTGTCTATATGGTTCTGGCTTCCAGTAAGAAACTGTTTTAGTTAAGCATTTTATATCACCCCTACATATAAATGGGTCTAAAATGAACCCCAGTAGGATGAAAAAAGAAGAATGGTTTCAGATCTGTGGCCATGCTGACTCATGCCTTAAATCTTTATTTTCTGTAAACTAGAAGACAAAATGTTATGTTGCAAATGGGTGCCATCTGTTAATAGATTTGGGTGATTAGTGGATTTTTCAGTTTAAAAAATTCAAAGCAATAAAAAAAATTGTTTTTATTGGAGGAATAAACTCCCTCAAATTTACAAAACATTTCAACAGATTAGGATACTTTTATCACGAGTTGAACATATTCCTTGTGAAACAATTAAAAAAATTGAAAGTCAATGTAAAGTGCCTTTGAAATAAAAGTGTTTTAATTGAAAAACCCTAAAATATTCAGCTGAGAAAAGTCTTAATGAAACATCCAATTCTTTCAACATTTAGTGAACTTGTCAGAGATTTATAAAAGGTTTTGTTCACCAATGAATCCCATATTGCCAAATAACGTTCTGTATAAAGAAAATTAAACATCCTTAAAGTCCAGCTTCCTGGGATGCTAGGTTTCTAGGACTAGAGGAACATTTTAATCTGGTCATAGATCCTGCATGTGTGTAGCCATTTTATTTAAAGAGGATCTGTATTTTATACTCCTTTGCACACAGTTCAATAGATGTAACTGACCTAGAGCCAGTCAGAGAAACCAACAACATGTTGAATGTAGTGGCTTGCAAATTTTCAGCTCTTTCAGCCAGAAGATCCTTCTCTTTCTTCACCTATGGTAGTTTAGCTATGGGAAATTAATTCTTGGGGGAGAGAATTGCTTCCTTCTTCTCTGGATTTTCACTTGTTTGTGTTATGCATTACTTCCCTCCCAGGGTTTTAGCTAATCAAGAATATCGTTTTTATGCCTAGGGGCAGAATTTTCCCGTCTAGAAAAGGCCTAGTGTTGCACATCAAACCAGCTTCAGGGGTGGTAGGGAGACAAAGGAAGAGTGAAAAGATTGCTCCAGCAATAGAGGACTGCCCTGGATTTTCTTCTTGTAAAAGAAGAGACTTACATGGTAGTTGTCTTTCCTGCTCCATTGTGGCCAAGGAAGGCTGTGATCTGCCCCTCATAAAAAGTAATATTTATCCCATCTACTGCTGGTTTGGGCCTGTTCGCAAAAATCTTCACCAGGTTCTGAATGCACACTCCTGGAATCAATCCTGTTGGCTCGGGCTCAAAGAAGGTATTTACTTGAAAGGCAAGAAATCAGAAATGAAAAGAGAATAAAAGCACCTGTTTTAATCCTAGTTCTGATGATGACAACACATCAGTAAGTGCAGAAGCAATAGCACATACCCAGCCTAATACAGCATCACATTCCAGGGCCAGATTCTCTAAGTCACACTAGTACAAAACTAAGGCCAGATTTCTAGTTGCAGTGCAATTTATTTAGATTCACCCTCATATGAATGACATTAGATTCACCCTCATATCTATGACAGGAGAAGCAGAGCTGAGCTATGTGGAGAGGTAACTCATTGGACCAGGGGAAGCTGAGCATGCTTTCTATTCTCGTTGTGTTACAGGAAGATTATTTGGAATTGTTTTCTGGAAATACTTAGATAGGCTGAAAGATTACATTAAAAAAGCAGCAGGTTGCCTTTCTAGCTGGGCTGAAATCTGCCATTCAAATAATCTGCCCAGCTGTGCATTCTTTGACGATGATGCTTAAAAAACCTCCCCCAAACACAAACAAAACACAACAAAAAATTGCCTTTAATCCTGGTAGGTGAAATTTACTCCATTGCTGAGACCAGGTCAAGATTTAGATAGTACCTAACATGAGCACTACATGAAATGGCTTTCTCTCAGGATTAAAAATGCATTATTGCAAATAGCACCATCAGGACATTTTATTGCACCAGCTTCTCTAGACAAAACAAACTTCCTTTGAAGTAAATTAAGCCCTTGGGCAATGTGAATTATGGGAGTTGAGAAACTGAAACTAAAGACCCTGTCCACTTTTGTTTACACAGAATGCTTTAGGCTTTGTAGGAAGGCTTATTTTGCAATTGTAGTTTACTTAAATTGTTCAGTACCCAGCAGGCCTCTGTGGAGAGCAGCCAATTCGATCTGGGTGACACCAGCCCCACATCCATCAGCGGCATGTGTGCCTATCATTATTGCCACCAACAGCACTCAGGAAAAAGTGCCAAATTTGCTGTACATGAGAGAGCTGTGCATAGCACAGAACAGCTGCAACAATCAATATAGAATGCATAGCACTATTCTAGACTAAATTATGTTTATGAATAACTTTTCCTTTGACTTGTGAAAGGAATTTAGGTTTCCATTTATCTTGCTGGGACAAGTAAAAACATCTCTGCATTCATAAAAGTTCACATGGAGTCTGGCTAGATAGCTATGCATATACTGGCAATTGGGGCACCTTCCTTTGTTTTATATTTATCATAAGCTTAGATCATATTTGTCTGCAAGACTCACTGACAAGTTCTCTGATGACCTCCCCCAGTATCTGCTTTGCATCACCTGAAGGACCTGGGGGAGGGTTGAGCTCCCTTTTTTTGTGATTCATATTTCCCCATTTTGATCCTATATCCTCACTGTCACTGAACTGTACTAAATCTCCTCTTGGCTTGTCCTCATGCCTCCCAGTTCCTGGGTGGCTGAAAGGGAAGACAGGCTTTTTTTGTGCACTGACAGAAAGCCCTTCCTTTGTGGTCATTGAGCAGATGGAACCTGGGAACTAAGGAGTAAAGCACCAAAAAGATAAGGCAGCACTAGGAGAAGATTGGCTGAAATAACCTTTAACCTCTGCCTGTCTTTTTCCTTTGAAGTCCTGTCCTGTTTCCATTCACCCTGAATGCATGTTTTCAGTGCCTAGTGAGGAGCCTTGATGTGAGGAGCTATGGATGGCCCCACTTTTATCTCTTGCCTTTCAAGAGCGTCAGAAAGGGCTCAGAGCTGCCTGTAGCTGTGTTACAGAATCCACATGCATTCCTCTGAGCATCTCATACAGAAAACTCCTCTGGCTCACCACAAAAGAAGACATTGGGGCTTGAAAACAAGACAGGTCATTCAGGAATTCTTAGGTGGTGGCTAATGTCAGCAGCAAAGGCTGCAGACAGACACACAGCACTTCAGATAAATCTCTTTGCAACCAGCCTCTTCCTACTGATGCAAAACATACTAAAGATAGGCAAAAAAACAGAAGGGGTGGGACTCTTTCCTCGAACATTCCCTTCAGTGTATTTTTATTGAAGTCATAGCTCTATTTAATTTTAAAAAGTCAATTTATGTGTCTGAGGCTTCCCTCAGCATGAAAACTAACTTGCCAGAGAAACAGCCCGCATTTGCACAATAAAGTAACTAGTTAAGGAGCTCTTTGGGAAGGCAGCTGTCTAGTGTGTAGTGTATAGTGTAGTTTAGCCATGTGTAGTGGCTAAAATATTCTAAGGGATGATGAATGTAGAGGAATAAATAAGAGTCGATCTCTCTTGTTCTTGGCTCTGGCAGTTACATGCTATCACCTACTGGGCTCCTACTGGCTCTTGTAGCTTGGCTCCAATCACTCCTGTGTCTAGTTTGTTATGAAGTACAATGAGTATAGTATCTCAGAAGTACTCAGGTTGCTCTCTTTCCTTACTATTAATTTCATCTTTGTCCTGGACATCTGTCTTAGGCTTCCCCTGCTCGCCGGGTTCTTTTTCTCGTTTGTGTTTACATTGTTTGTTTTTACCATCCTTCTTCCCCTGGCTGTCACTCTTTTCTTCTGTTTTTTCAGGTCCTTCAGATTTATTTGTGTTGCTTTCATTTTTTTCCCTTTCCATGGTCTTCTGGTCCACACAATCTCCTGACTCTGGACTTTTTTCTATATAAACCAAAAATAAAGATTTAATTAACAATAATTTAATATACTCTTATCTCTAGAGGTATTTTGAGGAAAAGGAAATAGTCCTAAGCATTGAGCTTTTCAAGGGCATTAACCATCAGTGTTTTACTCAGGTTAGGAATACAGCATTTAAAATCATCTAGCTTAAAATCTGCTTCATGGTGTCAAGATCAGATATTTAAGGAAAATGATGGACAATTTTGAAATTGTAGACTCAGAGTATGATCCTGACTGGTATTAGGTTTTACATTTTATCCACAGAGCTCTAGACAAAGTTCTCATCAAATGAGGAGAAAGACCATACAAGCATTTCCCAGATGTACAGGGAATGAGAGAATTAAAAAAAAAAATTAAAAGGCTAAATGAAAAACAAATTGCCAAACTTCTATTTAGATTAAGAGCACCAGGCCAAAATTATTGAGTTGGTATTAACTTCTAGACAAGAATGTCTGACTCTCTAGTTTGTCTTAGACATTGCTACCATAAAGGAAAACAGTCACATTGGGTCAGGCTTGAAGCAGGAAGAAGCAGGAGCCCCTGAACAGGCTGTTTGCATAACACAAATTCAAGCTGGCAGTCTAGAGTGAAACTAGCACAATTGTAATTTATCAGATAGCCTAGGACTTACTTTTGTTCTGAAACTTTACCATTACTTTCTGCTATAAGGAATTTTAGCCCACAAAACTGTAAAAAATTACCTGGTGCACAAATAGCAACATGAACAAATTCACTGCATCACTTAAAAAGTCAAAATGGGGGGATACAAGAGTGCACCAAGAGAAGTAAATTTTAAAAGTACCAAGATCATTTACCAGTTTAGCTTCATTTTCAGACATGAATTTACATGATATGACATTTCTTATCCAGTTTTTCTCTCAATACATGAACTAGTTATGACAAATTAACAAAATGCTCAGTATTATCCTTGAAGAAAAGAAAGGATTTGTGAGAAGTTCTACAGCTGTTCAAGTAAGTTGAGTCACTGAAGAGTCTTAGTTCTTCAAACAGGTAAGAATCACAGTCTCCTACCGAGGAGTTAACCAGAGATGACCTTTCTGACTGTCCCTGCTTGAAAAAACCCAGAGCAATGCTTTATAGAAGAAAGGATGAAATAATGATCAGCACAATCAGGCTACTTGAGATAATAATAGAATAATTTAGATCAGAAATTATTTTCAAAGTCTTCCAGTTCAATCCTCAAAAAACAGGATCAATTCAGATCATGGCAACTATCTCTGAAGATGGAGATGTCACAACCTTTCTGATCAACCTGTTCCAGTGTTTTATCTACCCTCAAAAAATACCATTTTCCTTATATTGAATCTGAATTAATCTTTTCCAGCTTATATCCATTGCCTGTCATCCTTGCACTAGACCCATCTGAGAAGTCTAGCCCTTTTGAGCTCTCTCTCTTCAGGCTGAGCAGACCCAGCTCTCTCAGCATCTTGCATGTTACATGCTCCAGCTCCAAATCAACTTGCTAGCTCTTTACTGAGCTTATGCAAGTTGGTACAAGGGTGGCATAGATTATGATCTTGCTTAGAAACAGAAAGTAAACAGAATTAAATTAGTGTCAAACTAGATAGAAAAGAGTCAGGTTTGGAAATGTAAGGAGCCTTAGTGTAAGATTAACATTCATGGATGTTGTGCTGAGCAATAAGAGCTTCTTGAATGTCTCAAAAGGTGTTGGTTACAGAGCAGGGATTTGATGCTGCTTGTTAAGCCAGGGTTTAAAGGCTCTCAGATGGAACAGTGACTCATCTCTAATGACTCTAAGCTACTCCAAGTTCAAAGGCACTTGCCAAAACTCCCAGGGTATGGCAGTCTCTCACCTTTGCAGCAGCCTAGATAATGGAAATATTATGCAGTTATCTTTATGCAGAACAATGAATTTATTTCTAAAAAAAAAAGTTTTAAAAGAACTCACCATCAGCATTTGCTGTTTTCTCAGCTTCTGGGCTTCTGGAGCCAAGCCAATAGGATTCCAGCAGAGGGAAATACCAAGGCTGTGGTAACCCATAGTCCCCTAAAACAAAAATAAGTAGGTAAAGTGCACTACCCCATTCTGCAGTAGGCACAAATTCATCTAAACAAAGTCTAATTATAAATACTTTCAGTCCTAGTGTTGCATATCAGAAGGTCAAACCACGTACCAAGTACCTGACAGAACAGATGGTGTTCACAGATTTTTTTTTTTTTTCTTTTGGACAGCAGTAAAATATTCAGAAAATGTGATGTGACTTGCCTTACCTTGTCATAAGTAGAAAGTGGTTTAATTGCAGAATGAAGCTATTCCCTGAGTCCTTACCAACCAGGCAGCAGCTCACTGCTTAAGATGGGATCCTAGCCTCACTCAGGGACTTTTTTTTAATGCCCACTTAACACTTGAGGGTTGATAGGAATGAAAAGCTTTTTAAATTTACACTTATTACCCTGGGGTGGAATTTCCAACTGGTAATGAGAAAAGGCACTCTCACTGTTATTTCATCACACAGCCTTTCAGGAAAAGTGACAACAGTGTAATGCACTTCTTAAACAAAAATGGACTTTTTTAGTTACAGGTTAATTCAGTTTGGATAAGCGACAGCACAATAACATTACCAATTCTTGGCACATCAGATCAGAGTTACTGGAAGTCAACACCTCTTTCCTGGATCATATTGATTTATAGAATGCAGGAATTTGAGTTTCTATGTTTAAAACTGGCATCTTTGTGAATCCAGATATTATTGGCCTCGTGCTACTTACGCAAAATAGTCTAGGGGGATCTGTGATACTCATTGAAAGATGATCAGTTTTATAATTGAAAACCACTGCTTCTGAAAGTGTCTGCTTACTTCTGAATTAACAGAAACTACCCGTGTTTCAGCCAACCACTTGTGCTGCTATTCATGCTCAGAAATGCTCTGTCTGCATTCACAAACAGTTTGCCTTGTTATGGACTGGATTATTCCCCTCTGAAACTGGTGGCTAAAATGACAGCTTCTCATTCAGGATGAATGCAAAACCCCAGTGAAATTTGTTATGGAGCAGAATAATCTTAAGTGGCCAAAGAGCCATCATGCCAATAGGTGGTTGGTTTCAGAGCAGACTTGAACAGAACCAGAGCCACAGGGTTCAAACAATTATCCAGGGAACTCCTGCAGTAAGCTCAAATACTACAGCACTGATTTGGCAGAGAAATGCTATGAGAAATTCTACAGAAACAGAGCTGAAAGACAAGACAGAGCAAATATTGGGAGGAAGTGAAGCTACTAACTAGAAGCCCTGAAAGATGCTACTTTTGTGTTAAATGTTAACAGAAAAAAATTAATTTGTATCTATGAATGAAGATATTTCTATTGTTTAATTCCTGCTATGTTCATGCAAAGATCCATTGTCCACTCTTCTTTAAACAAATAGAATTGTGGAAAAGGAAAATAAAAAGAAAAAAAAATATTTTCCAAGAATATCTTCTGGAACTGCAGTTCACATGCAGGAGTAATAAATTAATGAAAAGAAAGCTCACTTGCTTGTACAGCATAAGAATTGGCAGTTATCGTATTTTAACAATATTCAATATGAAGCAAGATAACCATTTAAGCTAGAAGGACAAATAACTTTTTCACACAGAAGGCTCCAGAATTTTTAAATTGATAACAAAGAAAATCCTTTTGTAACTTCATACTAGACTAATGATTTCCATTATGAAATAAAATAAATCCACACAGGAACTTTCACAACTGCCAATGACACAGCATGTGTCTTAGGAAACAGTACCAACCTTTAAGAGATATTTTGCATAATATGGAAAAATATATATGTGAATTAGGACTGTCAAATCTAAATTTTTAAAAATTTAAAGAAATCTCACTAGAAACAGTTGAAACTTCTCAAAAGAAAAGTATGTACACAAATTGGATTTTAACAAATGATGGTTTTGTAGATTTATTTTCTATTTAAATTATACAACAGGACTAGAAATGAGATCCTTCTTTTTACTCTTTCTTCCTTCTTCATTCTTTTCAGGAATAAAACAGGAGATAGAAAAAAGAAAGAGAGAAAAGTGGAAGTCCTTAATAAACCGGTGGTTCTAAACGTGATAAGATCCATAATTTACAAGGTCAAACACCCTGTTTCTGTCAGTGAAACACACAGAGACTGGTTGGACTAACACAGTTTACAGTAACAACCACTTTGTATGAATAAGAAACTGATGTACCTGGAAAAACATTATCGAGATACCAAGAAAGTATTCCATAGAAAACAGCATCAAAAAGCATCATGTTAATGGAAAAAAGAAAACTATATTCATCTCCTTCCAATGGACTGGTTCTGATGTTACCCCACTGTAGGCCAAGACCTTGTTCTTCATAGCGTGACAAGTATTCTGTACCAAACCCAAAGGCTACTTGAGAAAGCAAACTCTGAAATAAAGGAGAAATGACATTCAGCACTGACAGAGGGACACTTTGTAAAAAAATACAAAAACAAATAAGCAAACAAAAAAGCACCACCACCATAACAAAACAAACAAACAAAAAACCCCTAAAACAAACAAAAAAATCCCCTGACTTTTAGGGACTGGACTTGAAAACTTGCCTAACAAATGACATGCGGAAAAGTTGTTTCACTTTTATATTGGCCTGTAATGTTTAATTTCCTGCAATTCTAAACAGTGTTTAGCTATAATAGGCAGAATTCAACCTTGCCTGTACTTTTACTACTAGGCAGCCCTCACAGATTGGTTTTTTTTCTTGTTAATGTCTGTTTGGAAAATACTGTAGGTGAATCTAGAAGTTTGCAGTGTACACCTTTGACTATCTAGGTGAAACAAAATATTTCCTAGGTGTATGAGGCAGTGCCACTGTGAGTAATATAAGAGCAAGTACAGCAGATGATCAGGATATGGAAAACCACAACTGCTTCCCCTGTCATGTCTGCTCACTGATTTTAACACAACAAACTAATAAACCAGTGGTTTTTACTTGGTTTATAACTTTATACACTTAATTACAGCTTTGGAAGTGGTTTTTTTCTTTTATTTTTTCCTTTTTCCTTGTATTTCCCAGCACAAGAGAAGACAGTTCCTTTCCTATGCTGTTAGAATGNNNCTTTCCTATGCTGTTAGAATGCTTGTAAAAATAGGGAGACTGGACTCAAACACCTCTTCCCCTTCAGTCCCCTCCTGACTCATTGGGCAACATAAAATCAATCTGAATAATTTTGTAAGATCACCGTTCCATCGCAAAAAATAGTAAGAAGTTTCTAGTTCCCCTGACTTGTTAAGTATCTTAGTTAAAATGGAAGAGAACCAACAAGGAAGCCCTGCATGGAGAATGTCTACAACTTGCTAGATGAAAGGTATTTCCCAGAGCTTTGGCACTGGCGTTCAGTTCCTAAGGCTATGGTTCAGGTAGAGAAGGAATGGGAACCTGACATCTTCTCATCCTTAGACATAGGGGGTTAACTAGGTTATAGCACATGAGAAATATAACTGTCCCCCTTTGTGAACTGCCTTCATATTTTTTAAACATACCAGAAGTTAGATTTGCTTTAATTTATAAGGAAATATTGAAAACATTTTAAACATTTTAGTATGCTAATTTCCTGGAATTCAAAAGATAGAATACATATTGAATTTTCTAAAAGCCATGAAGATATCTCTTGCACTAGGCCTGCTAAAGGCTTCCACACTTGCCATCCTTAATTATTTAAGAGAGATTTGGAGGTCTCTCTCTCTGAGTCAAAAAAGCCAAGAGGAAGGGGTGTGCAATGCTTTGTGATTCACATATGTGCTGTGAGAAGGGGAGCAGAGATGCCCCAGAAGCAGAGAAAGGCTTACTGCTAGGATCTTCAGATGAACAGTCAGACGGTCTTGCCAGACAAAGCAGACAATGTGGGGCAGGTACAAGGTGAAGTAGATGACTCCACTGCAGGCAGCTGCCAGATTTGCTTTGGAGAAGAAGGTGCTGAACAAGAAACACTGCATTATGGTAGCTATGGTGAACGTCAGTAGGAATAGAAAGAAGAGAAGTGGATTGCTATAACGTAGCACCTGTCCATGCTGTAAGCAAAAAGGAAACAGAAAAAATTACAAGTATTGCTGCTTTCTGCTAGCAGGAAAGGTCAGAATTGCTAGCGACATGTAACAGGTAAAGAGTAATAAGCCAGTCTTTCTTACCTAATATGACTTCTAACTCCCTTAGGTATTAGTTTCAACAACTGAGGTCCTTACAATAACAAATCCTTCATCTAACTTTATCCCTGCTCTTGGACTGTGACTTCAGTACAACAGAATGAACAAAAATCGTAACTGATTGAAAACAGACATTCTGTCCCTGTCTTAATAAGTAAATGATTCCAAGCAAGATCTACCTCCTCAGAAACTCATGCATTTTAAATAAAAGTATTTGAAATGTTACAATAAACTTTCATTTATCTCTTTGCACCATCCCCTCAATCCACTTGCTCAATGTGCAATGTAAGGAAGTGATACAAAATATATCTTTAAAAAATCCCACAATAAAACCACAGGAAAAGGATAAAGCTTCTGCACCTGGGTGTTACTCAAACAGAAGCATATCACATCTGAGGAATCCAAGTGCAGTTTCTCAGGGATCCTTGTGTATTAACTGACCCACTGGGTGAACTTTTATTGACCTTTCTTCATTAGAGCTTTTGTGGATTAAATGTTTCTCCTTGAGAAAAGCAGGGACTTCTGCCAATTATCTATGTAGTCCTTAAAACCAATGTTGAGACCTATTTATTAGGTCAATTTGTATAATGCTCAAATAGGTCTTTAAGGATATAAATAGCTCTCAGCATTGTTGCAACATCCCACTGGGCCTTAGAGACTGATTTCTTTATCAATAGGGATGCAATGGCTCATAAGGATGTACTTACAAAGGGGTCTCACACTGGCATAGTGAAATAAGGGAAAGAAAGTGAATTACAGGTACAAGCACATTTCTCTCTGATATTAATTATCTCCTGATTTCTAAGTAAAGCAGTGTAACAGATAAAGTAAGCTTTATCTATCCACCCAAGCTGCAATGGAAACACCAGGAACTACAACTAATCAGGACATGCTGGTAAGAGCAGCTTGAACCCTAACTATGTATTTATTTACCAATACCAGTTCCCCACATCAGAAGAGATGCAAGGACATTCTGCCTTATCAAAATGCTATACATTTGTATGATAAAATATAGCAGCAAGCTCTCAAGATAGAGCTTGGTTCTCAGGTAGTGGTGACAATAGGTAGTCCTCAGAGACAACATCCGAACTGTCCTGAAAAGTTATAAAAATTACAGGAATTCTGAATCACTGGAGTAAATGTGTTTTTTTTTTATTAGGTTTCCCTGAAATTTCTGTTCTTGCAGTCTCTTTTTCCAATGAAATATTTGCACAGTTTCTAAGCAGACAAGCACTGGATATTAAAAATTGATCACATATAGTGAATTACAAGATTAAAATTCTGCAAATTATTATCTCTTTGCTTTAAAGCAACAATTATTATTCATTGGAAGATCTGCATCTGCCTACAGAAAATACAATATATAGAGTAACCAGCCTGTTGTATTTTCTACGAGGGATCTCACAACAAATCTTTACTAGTGAATTTATAGTTCTGTTTCTGCCAAGTGCTGACCCTGTTACGAGGTCTGCTTAGAAGAATGTGCCTGCAATGTGCTGTGATCAGAACAGGCCTCCACCATTCACATCTCCCTATCCATGGCTACTATTCTTTCTCAACAGCAAACTGGCATCAGCAGTGCAAACACAAGAGTGAGTTTGAGAGCAGCAATCCTTACCATAATCAGAGCTGTGAGGAGGAACGTGCTCACAGCCATCATGGAAAAGCTGTCTAGGAACCAAGTGCACCAAATCACACCGTTGGTTATGCCCCTGTTCTTCATGGCTTCTTTCAGACGCATTTCCTTCTCCAGCACTATACTCTTCACAGCCATGGAGACTGAATATATCCAGGCTAGCACCATGAAGATGGGAAAGGCGCGGTTTAGGGTGATCATGAAGCTACCAAAGCAAGAAGGAATAAATTAAATTTAGGTAAGACACAGAAACACTAGATGAAAAGAAAAATGAAAAGGAAAAGGGAGTGGGGAAGAATGCATTAATTAAATATGGAACTGTAAATTCTCAGTCCAAACATCAATAGCATGTCACTAGTAATCCTCACACGCATTTTAAATATTAATAAAGTAATAATTTCTGCATTCCCATGAGATGGATGAATGTTATTTCTGCTTTACAAAGAGGTTCTAAGGGTTATTGAAGGCTATAAAATATTTGGTGCCTCATGAAAATACATCTCTCTTCACTGTGAATTTCCATCATGCTTTTACTATGACGTACAAAGAATATTTTAAGACATATATTAGAGCTAACATTTTGGGACAGTCACTGTCTTTCTGCTCCCAAGATTCACTGACAAGAGAATTAAACAAATTAATCATTAAAAGCATCATATGCTGCCAGCAAGGCTGCTGAAATTCATACAAACCACAAGTCAGGAACTTGGGTCTAGCTGAGATAGAGTTAATTTTCCCCATAGCAGCCCTCATAGTGCTGGGTTTTGCATGGATAGCTAGAAGGGTGTTGATAATACACCAGTGTTTTGCCCACTGCTGAGCAGTGCTGGCACAGTGTCAGAACTGTCTCTCCAACATTCCCACTTCACCACTAGTCAGGGGGTGGGCACAATACTGGGAGGGGACACAACCAGTACAGCTGACCCAAACAGATCAAAGGGGTATGCCATATTGTGTCTCCTTAGATATAAAATCTAAGAAAGAGGAGGAGAAAGTGGGGGATGTTTGATATTTACAACATTTGTCTTCCAAAGCAACTGCTATGCATTCTGAATCTATTTCCCAGGAAGCAGCTGGACATTGCTTGATGGGAAACAGTGAATAAATCTTTGAGTTATTTTTTGTTTTAGCTATAGTAAAGAGCCTTATCTTGGCCTATGAGTTGTTTTCCATCCTAATTTCTTCTCCCTTCTTGCTGAGGAAGAGGCTTGGTAGCATCTGGCATCCCGTCAAGGTCAACTCAGCACAGCTCTTGGCACTCAATATGGGCGGAGCCAGAGGCAGTTTTCTATTAAGCATGCTTCAGTTACAGGAGTTATTAAGCAAGGTCCTGTGCAGGACATGGTTTGTCAGCTGCACTGTTTATCTCTTTATTTTGCTGAGTCTGGGAACATGTTAACATAAAAAATGTCTCCCTGGCATTGATGGCCTTGCTGTGCTGGGGGAGTTATCTTGCAATAAAGATGAGGGAATACATCTCCCTCTCCCTCCCTAGTTTAGATTGATAGGGATGGTTTTATTATTCAGGCTTCCAGAGTACTTGTTAATCCTTATGTGAGCTGTTTAATAGTACTAATTAACACTGCTATGTATTATGGTGTTTGTGGAATCCAGTGTTGATTGTTTAAAGGCCAAAAGCTCAGTTGCTAAAAATAGGGAGTAAAAAATCTTCAGCTTCCTAAGTCTGAGCCCTATAGAGCTACATTTTTGCCATAAGCTATCAGAGCTATGTCAGTGTCAAAACAAAGGTGAAATCTTCACTTTTTCACCAAAAATTCCTGAAAAGCAATCTGGTCTGGAGAAACAAACACGTGTTTTTGTGATATGGCCTGGGGCACATGGAGTTTTGCCTGTTGGTAGACACATACAAGCAGCACTAGGCCATGCACAACACAGTCAATGGGTTACCATGAGGATAGAGGCCATCACTGAGTTTGGACATCAGCCCTGAACTGTATATGGCTACTGCAGGCTTCAGAGAACTTTTGCACAGATGGGGTTTCTGTCTCTGCAGTATTCTCAGTGGGAAAGATAGATAGCAGGCTTGCAAGGGTGATGTTTTGTCAGACCAACACATAATGACTGATGTGTCTGCAATTTGCTTTTATCAGAATTAGTAGCATTTACCTGCACAGAGCACACTGACAGAACTATGAAAAGATTTTTCTAATGCCTTTTTTTTTGATGAAAAGCATTCCAGAGCAGCTGGAGTATCACAGACTGCAGTACTGGAGCTGGCACATTGTGAACAGGGAAGAAAATTGGAAGAAAATGGCTGCTTTTAAGGGGCTAGAAAATTGAATTCATTTTAGGCCTGGACACTGAATGCAAGGACAAGGCTGGGATTAGGGGTAGAATCTTGGCACATGTGGCTTGTGGAGTCTGGGTTATGACAGGATAAGGAAAGAACCAAATTAATTTGGTTGTGTCTCAGTTATCAGTCTTGCATTTATACCTAAGGACATTGATAACTTAAGGTCAATTCTGATACTTGATAATATTAAACCATCCAGCAATCCAAGTATTCAATAAAATTAAGACAAACTGCTTTTACTCACACATCATCCACAAAACATGGATATGGCATTTGCTGCAGATAAATTCCCAATGGCACTTCAGTGCTGGTCTGGGTCTTTATAATCCCATGCTCAATCATGTCCTGGAGATATGCAAAGCCTCCCCAGATATAACGTAAATCATCCACAGGATCAGCTCTTGGACCAGGATCCCAGTACCTCAAAAGAAAATTCACATGGAATCCATTTGGGTAAGCAGTGACTTTAGGGAAGGGTTGTGGGACAAATTAATTAATTAATTATCAAATAAGTGAAATAATCTTTACAACTGAAATTGTAGGGGCACTGCCTGGAGTTGTCTTTCCTAGACACTGGTCTATCAGACCACATTGCTTAGGAAAGTGGAAGGCTCTTTTTTTTCCTTTCATTTTTCCTGCATTGACTTGGAATAGCAATTTTGGCCAAAAATGCACATAAATTAATTATGTAGCAGAGTAACTGTTCTAGAATAGAAATAACTGTGTTTGGAATATGGTGTCCTTGGAGATTAAACTGAAACAACTGAATTGCAGCTACCAGATACCTTTATATTATTCTGTAGACAATCCTGAGAAATTCTACCCCTTTAAGTGAGTCTATTTGGTGGGGACTTGAGGAGGAAGAGCAGAGAAGTTCTGCTGTCCAGGAGGAGGAAACCTGAGTCACAATCCATGTAGTCACAATTCCCAATGGTGGGGCCATCTAAAAACTGAAGCAGGTTACTGAACAGATTCTGAGCAGAGTCATCCCTTTGCCTTGTACTCCTGTACCTACCCACTGCTTGGCTTGTCCCAAGAGTGATACCATTCATGTTAGTACCTGGTAACTGGAGATGGAGTCTATGCTGCACTACAGAGTAATTATTAACAAACACAGTTGGATTTCATGCATGTATCCAACCCAGGTTCTAACACCTTTATGTTGCTCATATTTATGTTGGCAGACAAGAACTGAGAAGTAACTATCAGGTAAGTACCTGTCTTTGATTTTGTTTGTTTTCTCCACTGCATCTATGTCCATTCGGATCTTGTACGTCACGTGTGGTGGGAGGTTGTTGGTTGTAGGTTCTAAGTCTGGAAAAACCACAGCAGCCCATAATTTGTTTTCCTCCAGCAGATGAAGGGCTTGACGAGTCAGTTGAGTTTCATCAAGATAACCTTCAAATTTATCCAAGGTCAAACACTAGAAATAATTACAAAGACAAAAATTGCATGGGAATAAAATAGTAAGAGGTACACATTAAAGCAAACATCAGTGGTTGAAAACAGAAAAGGAAAGTAGGTCCAACTGAAACTGTTGTTATTTTCACCTTTATGATGAAACAATTAAAAGTTGACTCTCTAATCCCTTCTTCAGCCTAGGAAGAGCCTTAGTGAATACTAGAGAGCTAAAGGATGACTGATCTGTAAGAAAAAAACATTGGCTGTGGACTTCAGATGAAAAGCACTTTGTCAAGTGAAGCACTGGGAAAAGTCAGAGCATACATTTAAATTTTAATGTCTCTTAGGTATTTCAACATTTATTCCTAAATAACACCAGACAAGTCACTGATTTATCTAACTGGTCATATAGTGTCCCTGCTGAATTCTGACACACAATTTACCTGCTGACTTAAGTTAACATGTCATTTTTATTGGTCATCTCAATTTAAAAAAAAGTCTTCTTTCTTAGTCTCTGTCATTACTACAAACTGTATCCTTATCAATGCATATACAAGACAAAAATTCATCAAAACTTATGTTGTTTATGTTCCTCCATTTAAGTCCCACTTAGCAGGCATTGTAAAACAAAGATTGTGAATGCTATAAACTCCAGCATTAGTTGTCTATAAAATTACAGATTTGCCTTTATATATTTAGCTTCTGCCCTTCAGAATTGGTGAGATATTAACAGAGGAGAAGTATATAAACCCTGATGGACTGGAAAGATACTTATTGAATTCCTTTGCTTCATAAAATTCCAACAGGCTAACTTGTTTGATCTTATCTTCTTGATCATTTCTTGTAAGCCAATAACTAAAAATTAGTCCACATCAAAGGGCTCATACTGGTAACTTGGACTCTCTTACTTAATCTTTCCCTGTGAGAAATCATGCTCTGTTTCCTTTAGAACTTTTACTATCACAGCTTAATGGGATCTATATGAAAAGATATTTTTAAACTCACAACAGTGCTTAAATTGATACCATCATTTGGTGGCTTTATTCTTCCTGGTGTTTGTAGATGTTCACTTTCCCTTTTGCTTCAGAAAACTAAAATATGTATAATTTCATATCAGAAAGCAAAATAAGACAGACAACTTTGCATGCCAGAAGAGAAATAAAATCAGACTGATGTTGCAATAATTCGCACAGTTTGAAAATGAAAAGACATTTTATATCATAATCTATGAGCCAAAAGCTAGAATTTATTTCTCTTAACATGAATTACATTAAAAAAAAAAAAAAAAAGGCTCTATGCTCTACCTAGGTTTTTCTTTTCCCCCAGAGAATTTGAACTCAGTTTGTGTGGTTTGTGTCTTCATAAATCTCACTATATAAATGTTAATTCATCAACTACTTGGGGAAATTTATTTAAAATCTCCTCCCAGTAATTATTTAACAATTTTAAATAGTTCAATGAAAATGGGAAAACCAAAACCAAAATAATAAGAACAGGTTTGGAAGAAAAAAACAGAGAATAATAAACATAATGAAGTGACTTTGCAGCTCTCACTAACAATTTAGCTGTTCTGTGGCCTAAGGTAATCCAAGAGAAGAACAGGAAATTCTTGGGGTGGTGAGGAGGAGCAGCCACCACAATTTGTGGGATTCTCAGCTGCATCAGTTTGCAGCAGAGACTTGGAGTTGTCAAAGATAGGTGCTGGCAACACACCTGTCCTTATTGCATACTATGGTGGTAAGGAGCAGGCTACTCCCCAAAGGGAATTTGTTGCCATTTTGTCTGGCACAGTGGGAAAACATTCTCAAGCACTTACAACTCAGTGTAAACAGCAGACTTTAAAGAATAACCTCATTACAAAGAACATTTGGACACAAAGCTCTGTTACCAGGTACAGTAACTGTTCTGATA
>WEIU01000422.1:35923-46474 GCA_013389925.1 Aegithalos caudatus | reverse complement strand
TTATTGATGTTCCAGCACTGACCTGCTGCATATGCAGTATATTTCACTTAGTTTGACAAGAAATAATTCTGCTAACATGATACAAAAAGATCATTAAATGAATCAGCAGAGCTTTGTGCAAAACCTTTATTATTCCTTCTTGTACTAGCTGTAGGAAGGCAGATAAACTTTCAGCTCCTGCCTTCTTGCAGGGGATAAATAATCTTTTAGACTGAACTGGATTGAAATTAGGAGTTAGGTTTAGTCTTGTTGCCTGTAACTAGTACCAATTTTCTCCTGAAAATCCCCAGAAGGCACCACTGAAAACAACTCGCTAGAGAAGAGAGGTACAGATTGCAGGAGACACACATCTTGTCAGAGGTGACCACAGAACAAGTGGAAACTTCCTCACTGGTTTCAATGGAATTTTGATCAGGTGCTTAAAAACCTGCAAGGGGACTTAACAAAGAAGTGTTAGTTTCTCTGCTCCTGACCTTGCTGAAATTAATGGCCTGTTGGCTATTAATACTTAAAAAACACCAATTTCTTTGAGGTTTTGCATTCATTTTCTGCCTCTCAGCATAGAAATGTGTTCAGACATTCAACCAAAATTTTGAATAAAGCATTTAAAGATCATCAAATTGAACTTTTTAAAATAAGAAGTATTCATGTACTTGTGCCCCTGTATTATTCTAAACACATGCTTTTAATAATGAGATTGAACTTGAAACAAGCAAAGATCTTATGATTTTAACCTTCTTGTCTGTTACCACAAACCCCAGTACTGCCTAACTGGTTTTAAGATACCCTCTACAACTATTCCCTGAAGGGACAGGGCTAAATTTACCTCCAAATACTGACTGAGCAAGCGCAGAACTTGATCTACAGCGTTGAAGATGTTCCGCCAGTCAAAGTCCACCATTCCCTTCTCCCGGCTCCTTGAAGATCCATTGTGGAGGAAGTTGATGATATGTTCAGCAGTGAAGCCTTCTGTACCCATCTGGCTGTTCAGGAAGTCCCTCACTGTTGGGTGCTTCAGAGAGTCCTGAAGAAACATATCATACAGCTTTGCCACAGTGATTGTCTTTCCATGCCCTGTTTAGCTAGAAAGGTTTCCATTTCCATAACTCTTTCAACACATGAACAAGCACAAAAGGGTATGCTAAGGAACCAACTTTACAAATGGGTAATTGCATAACTGGGTGTGTGAACAGAAGAACGGATGAAAATATTTTTTTCCCTGACTATTTATTGCATTCTTTCCTTATAAGCAAGATGATAAATGTTATAAATGTCTAATACCATATAGAAAAATGAGAAAACCAAGTGTTTTTTCTAGTATGAACTGATTTATAAACCTTAACTACAGACAGTAATTGCAGCTTATCAAAGTCAAATCTAAATCATGCAGAAATAAGCAATTTCCCAGAATAAATTTCTGTCTGGCCCAGAAAAAGTATGGTTTTACTGCCTTCTTTTGCTGTACAGAATTCAAGAAAATCAAGTTGTCTGTTCTTGAAAGACATTTTGGGGAGGCAGGGAAGCAGCACTTGCTACCTTTGTTGAGTCGTCATTAGCCAGATTCTTAACTGCCTCAGATGGGAGGTTTTGCCATAGGGATGCTATAATGCATCCAGGACTTGCCTTCAAACCAAACTCAGCAGCCAACAGCCTTAAAGGCCACAGCTTCCTTGCTGCAAAGGCTGTGCTTCTGGCCAAACATTTAAAATTAATTGTCTTGTCCATTAATAAAAATAAAAGCTGGTGAGAGGCTGCTGTTACTGAGGATCTTTGATAAATTATAACATACACGGATCATATTCATTTGCAAGCTGTTTTGAAAGAAGTACCACAGTTGAGGTCCTACTTCCTCCCAAGCTTTGGTCAACAGCTGGAGGCGTTCAAGTTCCTCAAAAGTAGAGTTTGCCTGATGAAAAAAACAGCAGAAAAGTGTGTTAGAAATCTAAGAAGATAGACAGAATTTATGATCCATCCAGGATTTCATGACAGGGGAACCCCCTAACTTAGACAGTTCTAGTTTTTACCTTTAAAACTTAACTAACTTGTTCAAATCGCAGAAATTCTAATAAACCATCAGAAAAAGAATTTGTAAAATCCAGCCAGAATCACAGTCACTTAGGATAAAATTCTGTGGTATATGTAATGGAAAAAACAATTGCACATTAAGTCTAGTTAACTTCAATTCCTTTAAATACTCAGATTTTTGGTAGAATTATTTAGAATTTTCCCCCTTGACCATTTCTCTCCATTAAGAGCTAAAAAGAAAGATGATGATGCAAGTAGAATGAATGGAAGGCAGGTGGAAAAGACAAATACTCCCATAGCTATGATATTAAGACTTGAAATGCTGAGCTGCTGTAAATTGATGTTTTTCTGTGTGAACTCTGAGCAACAGTCCTGTGCTGTGTACAGATCTCTAGAGCAGTGAATTGCTGGTTATGAGGTGGCTAAAACCTCATATGCAACCTTGAATTAACTGCTCAGATTCATTTCACCCAACTTCAAGCATTTTGCTGAGGAGTCCAGGCTCCATCCTATTTTAATGAAGTGAAAATTTTTTATGATTTCAAAAGGTAAAATAATAAACCATGATGTTGCTATTGGTTTGTAATATCTCAGTGTTAGTTCTCAATAAGCTTATCCAAGCCTCACAGTTTCTCCATTTAAATATTTATTGGCACAGAGCTGCTCAAGTTCCTACCTCTGTAAAATAAATATTACGATGCTTACTAGTGTAAGTGTGGAATCATGCCAATAAAAAGCTGCTTGGGTGAGCTGGAAAAACCATGCAGCATGGACCAAGATGGGACAAATCAGTGATGACCTTGTCTTGTGTTTCTTTAAACAGAGTACCTGTCCTTCATCTGAGGACCATCAGAACAAATGGAGTTTTGAGAAGAAAATCTGATTAGGCTGAGGTAATTGGGTAACTGTTTTCCATAAGATGTTTCTTGGGATGCAATTTTTTAGAAATATACATTTTTGTATTTCAGAACTTCTTACGTTTTTTACGATTTCCCGTACAGAAGGTGAATCAGGAGCAAAGAGAATTTTTCCCATCAGCAGGGGCTTCACAGCTCTCCAGGCTATTTTGGTTAAAGGGTTTGATTCCAAGTTCTGGATCAATGCATTACAAAAAGGTGCTAGAGACAGAAAGAAAGACAGTCTTTATGTAACCCTACTAAAATCCTATCACACAACATCCTGCAGAGCTTTTTGCTGGCAGTACAGGCAGTTTGAATCTGAATGAGTTAAAGCACATTCTGCAATGCAGAAGTACAATGACTGAATGGATAGAAAAGATAAATTAAGTAGATATTGGAGTTGTAAATTATTCTATGGAAATTGGAAAAGCAAATATAAATAACCATTTGAAAGCTGCTGTTATTTACGTGGTATTTCAAATGGGAGGAAACAAGAGAGCTCAGAACTCACTGAGAAGTTTGAGCTTTATTTGCTTTACTCCTAATGACTTGGCTCTTTTGTATTGTAGTTGACACTGAAACAAAGCTGATCCTGCAGGCTTAGATGTTGAACTCCGGAACAGTTCAGAACTGGATCTTACAATAATTTAAAATTAAACATTTTAATGTAAATATTTTTATCTTACCCCTGCACTATGAAGTAATTAATTTACTTGGATAGCATTCAATTAATTTCTTTCCTGGCTGAAGAGATGGAGTACCGGGCCTTTTACAGGTCTTTGGAAGTCTCAGTCATAAGTAGAGCCAAATATCAACACAATCAGTGAAAGGCAGGAGTCTCTGTAAGCAAACTGGTCATCTGTACTTTGTAACCATGCAGTCACATCTATCACAGCAGGAGGGACACAGAACTACCAGCTGTAACATGAGTGGTAGTAAGGAAAAAACTGCTGGTGAGCGCAGTGTAGAGAAAAACTAAATAGCAAACAGAAAGGAACATAATAGAATAAGAAAATAAACGGTAAAAATTGGTTCTTTGCATTATATCCTATTACAATAGGATGAAATAAATAGTGAGGAAATAAAAGTGACAGAAATTGGTAAATTGAAACATTTTCTATGTAAAATGTAATCATGCTGTAGAAAATCATTGCTACACAATAGATGTACTTTTACACAGGAAGATAACAGCCACCATGTATCAAATTGACTATTACTTGAAAGGAGAGATTTTTAAATTCCTGTGCTCCAGGCCATCAAACAAGTTCAGAGAAAAAATAAACTTTACAAAAATATTTTTGAGAAAAAGAATTCCAGAATGCCATACTGTCTTTTCCTGAACCTTATTCAGGGGTATCTTGTTCTTCCTGATATCAGTAGCATATAATAGAAGATAAAACAGAGGGACTATCTTCATTATGATCATGCCTATGTTTATGCCTCCATATTAAAAGCAAATGCAAATGTATTTCTGTCAATTCCTGGGCTTCTCTGCTTCCAGCTATGAAGTAAGTATGAAGTAAAATCATTTCACCTGACTCTAATTTCCTGAATCAACTGCTTTAAAATATTATTTATAAAAACAACATTCTACGCTAGTACTTGAATACAAGGTGCACCTGTCAAGAGTCTCTTAATGGTTTGGTGGAAAAACTTACTGGTTGTATTATCATAAAGATAATCAGATTTCTTCCTTGTTGAGTCAATCCCCAGGAAAGCTTTGTAGTTGTTATCTTCATACCAGTTGAAGGAAAGCACTCTGGATCCACCTCCTTCTGGGTAGCCACAGAAAAGATCCGACAGGGAACTCACCAAGGGGCCTAAGGAATCTGGCCTTCCATCTTGTACAAATGGTTGCAGAACCCTCACAAGGTCCTGAACGCTTGGCTTCCTGGCCAGCTGCAGTAAGACAAGACTTGGTTAATTGCAGCCCTCAGGGCAGGTAAGTAACTGGTGAGGTCACAGTTATGCCCAGATGGTAAAGTGTGAATGCAGTCAGAACCTCATCCTTTCACCTCCTCTGCCCTGGTCACAGGCACCATTTTCAGGTTTTTTTATATCTTTCCTGAAGAAAAGAATACACTTCAGAATTGCCAATGCTTATGGCCATATTTATTTTGTAATGAGAAAAGAGTGAATTTTTAAGGAATCAGCTCTTCCCCAACAAATCTATTTTCTTTCTGGTAAAGCAGCTAACTGGAACATAAAACCAAAGGAAAACAAGGACTATGAGCTATGCAGAAAAGTGATTTAATCTGTTATTAGACCACTTACCTTTTGCACTGCTTGGGAGACATTAGACAGCACCCTCCCCCAAGCCCTCAGGTCAGCACCTGGTGAGTTTCTGTCCAGCACAGTGGGAAGCTGTGGACACATAAAAAATAGAGATGAGCTTCTACATGACAGCAGTTAAAACAATGAGAAGGAAATCCACATGGCACCTCTGTAGCTCAAATTCTTTGAGTTATCTGGAACAATATCTTATAAACCTGTCTTATTGGGCCATAAATCCAGCACCCATGTGCAGACACACAGTAGTCTGGGTAAATGTTCTTTCTAATACAAGGCTGAAACAAACACAGACCACTTAAAATATGTCTTGGGATTTGTTCTGCTCATCTAAGCCCCACAATGACAACAGGTGCAAAAATGCAGGAACTAGGACATTTGAAAAGGTGTTTTCCACAGAGGTTATTCTTCCAATGAGATACACAGATTCTTGGTAACTTCCAAATTTAGCTAAGGTTTGATACAGAAGCCCCCATTTGCCATAGAGGTAAATAATTTGGAGAACTTTATACTTCAGAGATTTCCTGATTTTGGACAGTCTGGTCCTCACTGTCTGTCAAACCTGAGAGAAACCATTACTTTCCCAGGCTCCTTCAGACTGACCAAACTGCCTTTTCAATAGAACTTAAGGTTTTATTTATCAATGACTTAAGAGAAACAGGTGACACCATGCTGTGCTGTCACATACCACTTGGTTTGCATCACTGCATCCTTATTTGTCAGCTGTCTAAAGGATCACATATGCACTTGGAGCTGGCACTCTTGAGGCTTTCTCAGGCATTTCTTCTGCTATTACAACAAAATATACATCTGGACTTGTAGATAGTTAGACTGTGATATTTATGAGACAAGCCCCTAAAAAGCCTTCCCCAAAAATGCATATACACCCTGCTGATTGCCTGCCATTCCATCCAGTCAGTAGGTGGTTAAAAAAGCAGAAAGCTGCAATGTTTAGGTACCTGGCAGGGAGTCACAAAATCAAGTTTTTATGGAAAACTCATGTTAGCATGTTCTGAACTGTCACTTGATGTTCTGGCAGGAAGAATACATGGAGGGCTTCAAAATGCACTTTTCCTTGCCCCCTTAAGGGGAAGCAGTCTGTGCAAAGATTATACAGGGTTCTTGGAGCACCTGCTCAAACCTGGTCTTTTTTGATACTCTGAGGAACAGGAATTGTAATCCTGCAAAAAAGCTGCACACATGGTGAACTTCACATGAAGTCCTCAAATACTGAAAATCTATCTTAGAAACACTGTAGTATTAATTCTCTGCTACTTCCAGCAAGCATTAGATATATGAAAACATAAGACAATATATTTTTAGGAATGGAAAACAGCAGCTCTCAGAAGCTGACCGCAAATCCTTATCAGAGTTGATAAAATCACATAGGCACAATGACTGACTATCAATGCTACAATAATCAAACTGTGTTTTGATGGTGTGTCAGTTACAGCTCCTGGAATCCTGTTCCCACCTCTGGGAAACTCAGAGCTGAACAGAATCCATGTTAAATTAATGATAGTGCTACACTGCTGCAGCAGAAGAGTCCAATCAATATGGACTATTCAATATCTATGGGCTATATGGACTAATCAATATCTATGCAACTTGAGGGGTTTTTCATAAATCCTGACTGATCATGACTTTGACTGCACCATAAAATTCTGTCATTCTGGATGGAGCAAAGTCAGACTGGGCTGTATTAGGCATTTTCAGAATCCTCAGGAAGGTCCCTGTAGGGTTTGCCACACACTATTTTGCTACATAGACTGGAAAGAACAGATACCATTTCAACCCTAACTTTTTGATTTAGAAACTGCATTATAAAATCTCTTAGTTCTGCTGTACCGTGAATTTAATCTGTCTCATCCCAAGACACACTCAGAATTATCTGGTGTCCTGCTGGTGGTAGGTTAACAATCACATATCCATAACCTTACATTTGCAGGGGGAAAATAAACTAAGACCACTTGGAAAAGTGGTGATGTATTAAAAAAAATTCTCCAAGGGCAATGAAATATAAGAAAAATAATAATAAAAAAAGACCACATAAGGCAGGATTAATTTTCTTAATACTTACCAGCTTAAATAGCTTAAAGAAATCAACATTTGCATACAAGGCATCTTCTACTCTTTGTAGACTGTCCTGGGACAGGGCACACATGGCCTTGTGTACAGAAGGGAGACCTCTTCTGCTGCTGAAGATAATAAAGCGGTCCAGAAGCACTTCACTGCAAGCAATGTCCTTCAGAGTCAAGCTAGGGACACCATAGGCAAACTGCAACCAAAACCAATGTTTCACTTACGATTATGAAACTTGCATACTGCTCAGGAAAATAAAATTTGTCAAAAGTGGGCAGTTTGATACCAGCCCCTGCTAATATTTTAATGAATGGCAGAGAGATGTGGTCAGCTGAAGCAACAGCCCTTGAATCACCTGCACTTGATATTTTGCTAGATCACCTTGCCTTCAGACACATTTTTTGTCTTCTCATTAGCGAGTTTTCCTTTCATTGCAAAAGTCCCTGTGAGTCATCTTCCCTTCCCCACTGTCATCTAAGCACACTTGAAGCCATGCCACCCATCCTTGTGGCTAAGGAGGGATAGTTGCAGCTTGCTTGAAATTATTTTCCCAGGACCAAACTATGGTACTACATCACTCTACCTTCTGTGTTCAGGTTAGTTATATTTTTGCTGTTACTTGCTCTAAGAAGGAAAAAACAAAAGGGCCAATAGCTCTGACTCTCAAGCTTGATTTACCTCAGCATTCTATTTCAATCATGACTATTCCACTACAATGCTTCCCACAATCATTATTCACTTGTCACTCTGCACAGGCACATAGCCAGGATTTACAAAGCCATTTTACATTAAATCACACCCATTTACTGATTACCACTTCTAAAATAAACATGGAACAAAAAAAGTCCAAATTTTTTGCCTTTAGTGTTCAACTAATGGGAACGTATTCATTTATAGTTAAACCACCATAAATGCAGAATAAGTCTATAGAAATCAGTAGATTTACATGGCATTTACATTGCTGTTATAGAATGCTCTTCAGTCTATGAATAAATTCTACTTACTTTATAATACACAGAATACATGGTAATATAATAAAAAATAGCCCTGGAAATTGCTTATAAGCTAATGTTCCCATCCTCTGTCCACCTCCTTTCACAGTGCAAATTTAAGAAAAACAGGGCAGAACATTGTGATGACTATAAATGCCTACTGTGTTTGAGATGAACACAGACTTTCAGACAAGCAAGAACTAAGTACTGACAGAATATCATTTGACTAAAAGAATTTAATAAGCTGCACAAGAAAGAAAGTGTCAAAATCTACCCAGAAAATAATTTTCTTTAGACAAAATAATCTGCTGAGCATTCCAGTCTTTAAGACATACAGATTGAAAAAATACACCACACCTATACCAGGGTCAGACATAGGTGCATATTTATTTCTTATCTAAGAAAATTAGGAAATTCATCATTATCAATTTTTTTAATGTGCAAATCTCTTATAGTTAGCAGCTAAGGCTTGTTTGGTAGTGCCTCTAAAGAGTGTCTTTAAAACCGCAGAAGAATGAGAAAAAAAACAACTTTGTTGTTTTGGAGAGTGGATTCAAAGTAGACTGAGGAGTAATTCTTTAAGTGCTTCATCTGTCAGAAGCTATCAACCAAAGTGCAAGTATGGCTCTGGAAAGTCAGCATCCAGAATACAAAAGGCAGAGACAGGGAGGTCTAGAATAACATCATATTTTGTCTGCCATAACTGCCCTGAGTTTCAGCTTATGGAGCTGCATTTGACAAAAAAAAAAAAAAGAAAGGCCTCTGAATTACATGCAGATTGTGTTTTGAAAACTATGATGAAAAAAGGGATGTGAATTTCTAGAACTACCTGAGAGGCAGTATCATCACTACAGCTGAACTGATATAAAGGCATTGTTAACATAAGTTAGAGTGGAGAGAGGCAGAATGCAAAAGGAGGAATTCAACTGACAGATCCAGCCTGTCTTGCAAGAAACCTCCAAAACCACACACCCCTGCTCTCCCTCAAACTGGAACATTTGAATTGGAATTAAGTTAGTTTATGTCAGTGAAATAATTTGCATACTGGCTTGGTCACTTATGTCCTGGGTACGTGTGTGGTAAGAACAGCATTTTTTAACCACACACACCTCATTTGGCATGGTCCTCATCAGGCAGCATCAGCTGCAATGAAACTGGGCTGCACAGGGAGGCAGCCTGGGAACCTTGGTTTGACTTGTGAAATGAGGAAACAGTGACATTAACATCATTGAGAAGGATAAACACAGAAAAAAAAAAGAGTTATTTACAAACTGTAACTGCATTTCAATAATGTTCATGAACAGATGGGATTAGAAAAACATCAAACCTCCGCCCTTCCAATTTTTCCGGTAGGCTGTGCTGCTGCCAATCTTTCCTGAACTTCTTATTGTGTTTTAACATCAGTTTCTTATCTTTATCTTAGAATGACTCAAAAAAGCAAGCCCTCAGAGGGAAACTTCAATACTTTTTTTTTTTTAATCAATGTGTCACTGTTTAGCCAAAGCTGGCAAGATGAAGTCCAAATTATTTTTTCAGCTAGTTGGCTGTTTGATCAGGTTTAGCTTTCAGCTATGTGTGTCATTTCCTGACTCCCAGGCGGCTCAGACCTAGATCTCCAGCCAGCTGTTGGCAACAGCCAGGCTTTTGTAAACAAGTTGCTTTCAGGTTGATGAGCTCTGTGCCATCAGCAGCAGGGGGAAGGGGTGTACAGAAATATGCAGACTAACAGAGGGAAGAGCAGCATGAAGAACAGATAAACTATCACAGCTGAGGATTAAAACAACCATAGATGTTAGGGTCTAGTCACGGCTCCGAAACTTCCACCTCAACTATGCTTAAGTCCAGCCCAAGCAACTTGCTTATTAAGAAGGGCTATTGGAATGAAGCAAATTATCTCCCACAGAAAATGCACTGTTCAGTTCCTACTGAAAATAATTATATTTGTTGTGTCTTTAAAATTATGAGATTGGTTTTTCTGCATAATTTTCACCTGAAAGAAATAGTCACAGCACTTTCTTTCCTCATAGCTGTAAATCAGCTCTGGTGAGATGATCTTGTATGCCTGCAATTCCTGCTAACAAGGAAACTGTATAAAGGGCAGAAAGAGTGGTATTTAACACCAGATCTCCTTCAGCTTCCTCTAACCAATGCTCAATTTCTTTAATTTCCAGCATAAAGAGAACTACCTCTCTTTCTATATCAGCACAGAAAATACAGCAGAAAGACACCACATTCTAGCAGGTTTCAATCTTTTTTTTTTTCTT
>WEIU01000422.1:1758-29029 GCA_013389925.1 Aegithalos caudatus | reverse complement strand
AAAGTAAATTAAAAGTAAATTTTACAAATAGAGCACCATAGAGTCACTTGGTGGCTAAAGGGATGAGACCTCCTCTCACAGCAGAAAAGCCCAGTGCAGCATATGCCCATGGCTATCCTTTGCCTGTTTCACCATTTGAAAAGGACACCCAAAAGAGGACTTCACCACAATGCCATGAAACATCACCATTAACTCAGTGCTCAGTGGCTTCTCCACCTCTTCTAAAGAAATTTCTAAGTATCCTGATTGAGGTAAAAAGAGGCAGCAGGTAGTGCATGACTCTGCAACAAGAATTAGATATAAGAGACAAAAGGATTTTTTTAATCCACCCTTTGACACTGCCGGGCTCATAGAAGGCTGTCAGTACACTGTGCTTACCCAAAGACTTCAGCATAAGCTCTACATACTTTGACCTTTACTTTTGCTTCTTTTTGTCACCATTCATTTCAATGTTATTAATTTCCTAATACCCTGTAGAAATGTATGCATTAAGATCAAACACCTTATTCAATAACACCAAAGACCACTTTATTGCCCAGACCTTTCAATACACTTGGAACAGTCACTGGCTCCTGTGTCATGTCAGAAAATCAAGGGCACTGCTTTACCACAGAGCAACATCCTGCCTGGTTTTCAGTCTGTTTCCTCCACTCCTGTGTTTCAGTTTGTTTTACTGCCTCTGTGTGTTTTGGCAGATGTTTGAAACTACAGTCCTTTGATCCTCTAACACAGGCCTTGGACTCTGAGGAACAGCAATGGGATTTTTGTGTCCAGACCCACGTCACTTTTTTTTGCTCCTCCCTGTAACAGCCAAGACAAAATATCTTCAGGACCAGGTTGTAGCACATGCACAGGAAAGTCCTCCTTGTTTCCTTACCTTTGCTCCCTCCTTCCCAGACAGGCACTAAATATGTAATAATAATGCACATAGCAGCAGAGCCAAAGACTAGATGGGTTACACGTGAATGTTGTTTTGGGCAAAAGGCACTGCACAGCACAATTAAGAACAGTTTTTTTGGAGCTGCCCTGTTTTCCTACTATAATTTTGTCTAACAGCTTTAGTTAGCCACAACACATTCTTACAGCAAAGCTTTATATGCCAGGCAACAATTTGTTATTTCATGTTTTTCCTCTTAAGGGTTTCCTTTCTAAAACAGAACAGTAATAAAAAACCCACCCACCACCACCTAGGAAGTTAGGCATGCCTGAACTTTTTAAAAGCTGACAAAATCTTACCAGCAAAGGGAAATTACACAATTATTAGAGAGGGAAACCTGACAGCTGTTGTGCACAGCTCAGAATACAGTGTTGCAGACCTTCCCCAGCAGGGTCCACAAAGCCTGATCAACATCCATTGCCATCCATTTGGTAAACCATTTGGGACAAGCACTAAACACTCAAACTCAGAGGGGCAAGAACTGGCAAAACTCCTTGGTCCACCTTTGCTGCAGAATTACTCTGTGTTAATGCTCAGATGTTGATTCTTTCTTCATCCCCAGGAAATAAAAAAATCCTCAGACTTAAATTTGGTAGCTCCTTTTTGTCTGAGTTATCTAGTTTGGAAAAGATTGAAGTCTGAAGCCCAGGGGAAGCTTTCTTTCAACCTGGTACACAATGTGTTGTGTGGTAAGGACAGACCAGTGCTGTCAGACCTCTGATTCTTTCCTGTGGACCTTATCCAGAGGACACAGAGGTGTCTCAGAATTCATTAGATGTAACAGAAAGCAGAAAACAGAAAACAGAAAGAATCACATGATAAATAGCCAGAAATGCCAGCAACGTGCACAGAGAAATGTAATATGCAGACAGAGCTGTAATGGAGCACAGTGATAAGACCATATAAATGTGAGAAGCTTAAATTGGCTGTGGATCAACTGTTGACTCTGCAATGAAGTCTTGCTGTAAGATGAAATATCATAAGATCTAAGAGGATTTGAAAGTACTTAAAATATGTCTGCCTTCTACTCTACACATGTCATTCAGCCGTGCTAAAAAAGACACAGTCTGTGGGAACTGTAAGGTCCTAATTAGAATCACATCTAAGAGCAGCTGAGTGTGAAGAGCAAATCTAAAATTAGGAATCAAAATTTTCTGAGACGAATGGTGCTCAGGATGGTTTTTAACCCATCTTTTTATGTGAAAATGTATAAATATTACTACCCACAACTCTTCTGGTACACAATATTATTTGTGAAAGAAAATCCCAATGCTGCTATTCTACATTTGGTCTTTAAAGAGCAGCTTTGCAAACTGCACCAAACAAGATGCCAGACTACAGGCCCCTACAAAGATCACATGTGATTTTTGAGGGACTTTAGAGTTTTATATGCTGATAAATGTACCATTCACTTAATCCAGTGGAGTGCGTGGTTCAAACCTGAAATCCAAAGGCTAACACTTTACCTTTTGTCTTTTCCGGAGGATCCAGTTCTTCCAGAGTAGAAGTCTGACTTGCCTAAAGAAGTTCATTCTTCTGCATCAATACTTCTGATTAACCTGTGGCAAAGGATACATTGCCATTTCTCATCTGACAGCAGGAGCAAAATAACAGTTTTCTGTTCTTATTTTAAGATTATGTTATCACAGAGATCGGTTCCTTTCATTGTCTGCACCATTTAATTTTGCACTTGATACACTCTCATGCATGAAAAATTGTGAGTTTCCTTTGTTTGGAGGCTACTTCCTGTGACACATTTATCAGCAGTAGAGAGGAAAAACATCTCTTTCGAGTAAAAAAAGTAATGAACATTGAATCTGGCTATTAACTTGGACTTGCACGTAATGAAGGCAGTTAAATGTTTCATCATTTACCACAATGACAAAATAATATCAAATTTTAAATTAAAATTTTCCAAGAAAAGATGGACTTACTACTAGACATTAGTTTATATAAAACTGTTTAGCTATTATGATACAATTAGGCTTACCATTCAGATATGAAAAATGTATATTAACGGTGTGAAATGTATTTTATAAAAGCAAATCCATTCTGTTACCATTTCCTAAAAAAATACAGGATCTCCTATTTTTATATTTTTAAATTCAGGAACTCCCATTACATTTTAGTAGCTATACCACAGAATTTAAACCATTGCATGCTCTGTTTTTCAGGTTCATGACTTATTATAATCACCAGGAATTTTTACCATCCAAAAGAAAAAGGAAATTTGACACATAAATCCAAATATCGGATAAATGGGCCCATTAAAAAACAAATCATTTAAATTTGCTACCTGCATTAACTTCCTTCTTTATTGCTTTATGGGATTTAAATGATTGAAGAGTATTTTCTTTACGAATGATTAGTAACTGGGAGAGCACTGAAAAGGAAATGGAAGTCATATATTGGAAAGCATACTCTGATTATAAGAAGGGTGAAGTAGTAAAACTGATTTTATGGGAAGACTGGGGGGCCTCCACTGCAGATTACCCAAAACTCTACCTTGCACAGGTAAAGCCACTCATGGATTAGATTTTTTTTAAATCTTGCTTTTCACTATTCTTCTAGAATTTCGTTTCTGGAAATTATATTAATTGAAGGAGATTTTGTCTGATTTTAAGAGACAAGGTTTGGAAAACAAGCCAGGATATTTTAGCCTAATGTGTCAACAAAGCAGTAGTGAAAAACATCAGATTAGATATTTGATTATTTCAGAAAATCATCTCAGGTCCACATTTTACTGAAAGGAATTTCAGCCTCAAGGGAAGAGGTGGCCAGCACTAGGGAAAGTTGGCATCAGCCATGGCTAACCCTGGTAGAAGGGGACCCTAAAAATGTGCAATCTCTGTTAATATACCAGACATGAAAGTGATTGAAGCAGGATATCTAGGGCCAAACAGTAAGAATTGGCTGTGCTATTTACTGGGGATCAAATAATAAAGCAACAGTTCTGCATAAAGAATATCCATGCAAAACCAAACTTGAAGCATTTTTCGCACTTTGGAGATCAACAGTTTCAATGTCCCTCCATCAACCCTAACTGCTTAAGTTACAGAGCAAGAAGTAAGACTAGCTATTAAAAACTACTGCTGTTGTGAAGAGTAATTGGACTAACATCTGATGGTTTGAAGAAATACACTTTGAAGAGTGACAGCCTCCCACTTTGAGCTGCCAACAATAGGCAGTCAGGCAGCTTTCTGACACTTTTGTGTAGCCCAGGGCTTGAATCTGTTGCTACTCTGAAAAATGAACCCTACTGCTGAAGTAATGAGGAAGAGAGAGTGTTTCACTCCAGATCCTCTTGCCTTCCCCTAAGCCCCAGATGGATGCTGCAGTCTTTCTGCAACAGCTGTGAAAGGAAATTCAAGCTTTCATATCAAGGCCATAAAATCTGTAGTCTGCCAATGGCCCGGCCTCTTCTTTTCCTCCTGATGATTCTTTACAGAGACAGAACCAGGAGAGCCATCCACCATTAAGAGTTTCTGTCTCAATGAGAGATTCCACAGCACTACAGAGAGTCCTGGCTAATGTTTCTATCTTGCTATGTATGACATACCTGCATCACTCTTGAACCAGTAGTAGCTGTATTACCAGTAGCTAGAAAATTTGTCATGCAAGGCCATAAATGAGATGATGGCTGCAGATAAAATGGCTGCTAGCATTTGCTTTGAAAAATCTAACTATTTTTCTGAGATTAAAAATATAAGTAGTAAAGAAGCCAAATAAACCTTGGTGGGGAAAAAAGGGCAGTAAGTCAGGTTATACAGATTGTGCTTGCTATAAGATTTTTTTTAACCTTTTTTATAACCTTGGTAGTTATATTTGTTGACAGTGACAGGGGGCCATTGCTTATAATGCTTATAATAATATAATTGCTTATAAGAAAAGTAATTTAGTTACAGACAACCTAACTAATATGTATAAGGGGACAAAAAAATTGCTCTCCAAGAAAGTGACTACTAGATTGATTACCAAGGTTAACACTGTTCTACATGAGTCAGAATTTAAAAGTACTTAAAATAACTACTAAAGTTTTGGCATTAATACATGAATTTCAATCAACATACAAAACTTTAAGAAAGTTTCTACATTGCTCATCACACACACTTTAGGATCACCTCTAATTTCAGGAGGAACACGTTGTTCACCCCAGACTGGTTTGATTATAAAACCTTCACTAGGAGCTAAAGAGAAGGAACCTTGCTTTCCTAAATGGAACAGCTACAGGGATGTGAGTTAACCTCATACTGCTTTGAAATCAAAATTAAACAGGTGAAGATGCGACAAAATTGTAGGAAAAAAAAAAAAAGAACTTAGATAATACAGTCAGAAGACACTGGACAGATTAACCTCAGATTCCGTAGCAGCACAGAATAAATGTAGAATAATTAATTTTCAGTCCTGAAAGATCCTTTTCTATCTGGGCATTACTCAGACAAACTAACAGTGCAGTTAAGAGTCAAGCTTTACTACTATAAGTGGAGAAAAACACTATTACAAAAAAAAAATCACAGTAGAACCATGATAAAGAATAATACCTAGTAATGACGTGTGGAGAACTCCACTTGGACTGAACAGGTATGTGAACCTCTGAAGTGCTTGGTCATGGTGGAGATGTACCTTCACTCTTTACAGGCAGCACCCTGCTCATAAAATCAGTGGTGGCTTGGGACTGCTGCAATCAGAAAGAGAAGAGACACTGAAAGAAATTCAATTTCCAAAAAATAAGTTCATTTACATAGTTAACAACACTCTCCTAAAATCAGAAAAAGACCACTACATTTATGAACTGAGTGAACACTGAATTCTCTATAGATTTTCATCTGTAAAGGGCATCTGAAACAGCAATGCAGCAAAACCTCCCACCAATGCTCATGCTGGGTGATGACTCTGTATAAGCACTACCACAGCAACCCTGTGATTGTTTTTCCAAGTAGAAGCTGAACAACAATCCAGCCTTCATTATTAAAAACAAAACAAAACAAAACAAAAAAACTGTAAAAAGCATGTGGCAGTGCTTGCCGTTTTCCCCTTCACAGGGCTTTGGGGACACCCTTGAAAATCCTCCACAAAACTGCTTCACTGAATTTAACACTCTCTAGATTTCCCCCAGAGCCCACTGCAGTTCAGCAGCAGAGCACTGCACTCTGCTCCTTTCTCAGCACCATCGCAGGGCCTTCAAGCCCCTGCACACAGGTAGCACCTAAACCACTCACTTCACCCTGGTTTCTGGCACAAAGGATAAAGCACAGGATCAGGCCATCCCTATGTGCTGAAAGGTGAGCCAGCAGGGAAGAGCAACCTTGGCTGAACGGGCACTTTCACTGGAAATCAGGGAAAAGAAAGAGTTTATGACCTTTGGAAGAAGAGGCAGCCAGCTCAGGAAGAGTAGGACATTGTTAGGTCACGTAGAGAGACATTTAGAATGGCAAAAGCTCAGCCAGAACTCAAACTGACAACCGCTGTGAAAAATAATAGAAAGTGTTTTTATAAATGCATTAACAACAAAAAGAGGGCCAAAGGAAATCTCCATCCTCTATTGCATAAAGGCCTTGGTATTTAATGCTTTCCTTGCCTCAATCTTCAACATAAAGATTGGTTATCCTCAGGGCTACCTGTCCCCTGAGCTGGTAGACAGGGGTGGGGAGCAGAAAACCTCCCCAACAATCCATTAGGAGGCAATTAGTGACCTGCTGTGACACTTAGATGCTCACAAGTCCATGAGCAGGATGGGATCCACTCAGGAGTGCTGACAGAACTGCCAAAAGAGCTCACCAAACCTTTCTCCATCATTTATCATCCATCCTGGTAAACCAGGAGGGTCCCAGATGGCTGGAGATTGGCCAGTGTGACAACCACTTGCCAAATGGTCATAACAATCCCAGGCAGTGCTACAGACTGGGGGATGAGTGTCTGGAAAGCTGCCTGGTGGGCAAAAGCCTGGGAGTGCTGGTTGGCAGCTGCTGCACATGAGCCAGTGTGTGCCCAGGGGGCCAAGAAGGCCAGTGGCATCCTGGCCATACCAGGAATGGTGTGGTCAGTGGGATCAGGGCAGGGATTGTCCCCTAACACTCAGCACTGGTGAGGCCACACCTCGACTGCTGTGTCCAGCTGTGGGCCCATCACCTCAGGGAAGACACTGAGGGGCTGGAGCGAGGCTGGAGAAGGGCAGTGGAGCTGGGGAAGGGTCTGGAGGGTGAGTCCTGTGGGAGCTGAGGGAGCTGGGGTTTAGTCTGGAGAGGAGAAGGCTCAGGGGAGAATTCACCATGCTCTACAACTGCCTGTAAGGAGGGTGTAGCAAGATGGGTGTTGGCCTCTTCTCCCAGGCAAATAGTGACAGGACAAGAGGGCATGGCCTCAAACTGTGCCAGGGAAGGTTCAGATTCAGGAGGATTGTTTTCACTGAAAGGGTTTCTCAGGGTGATGGTGGAGTCAATGTCCCTGGAGGTGTTCGAGAAATTACTGGACATGGCACTTAGTGCTGTGGTTTAGTCAACGTGGTATTTTTGGTCAAAGGTTAGACTCAATCTTGGAAGTCCTTTCTAACCTTAATGATTGTATTCTATGATTCTATGCTATGGCAACCTCCTCTTTCACAAGTGGCTTTGATCTAATTTCTGTTGACCATATATTCATATCACAGGTAAGACCCAGCCTGCTTCAATCTAGACAGAGAAACAGCTCCATACAGCCACAGACAGAAGCTAACTCTGACTAATGGCAGTGCAAAGCAGAGAAACCAGCACTGCGCTGCTTCTCAGCTGCAGACTGTGCTTAAGTCCTACCACAGTGTATGAGGCAAACAGATAATTTAATTGTTTTATCCTCCAAACAAGCATTTTACCTCTAAAATCCTAAGGCAAGTTATTTTAAGAAAATGGATCTCTTTTTGCTGTCCACATGTTTGCAGGGACAGCTCTAACAGATTAAACTAATCTCTCCTAATTAGATTTTTTACATCACAATTGGATGATGGTAGGGTCTATTTTGTTTTCTATGGTCAACTACATCCGCTGCTCCTGTGACCCATTTCTGCTTTTTAGCTCTACAAAGGGATCTTCAGAAGTAAACAGAAAGCTTATGCAGGGCCTACCACTTTAAATGGGAGGGTAAAATACAGTTCAGCTTAAGGAGCACACTGCACCATTTCACTGTAGCTCTACCCACAGTCATCACTATGACTTAGCTATTTCCTAAAGATCTCTAGCTCATTGGCAGCAACAACAAAACATGAGATGTTCCACTTACATATCAGAACATAAAGAAAGCAATAAATGGAAGTAGATATTTGGTGACAGTTCTTGCATTATGCCTACAGTAGATATCTCGTAATATGAAAGTTCCCTGTGATGTGGTTCATTGAGTACCTACATGCAACACATGGGGTCACATGGCATGTGTGTTGTGATATCCCCTTACCTCACACACATATGCCAGAGTTTTAACAGCTGTTTTAAATATCAGAATTTTGTTTTCTTATTTCCAGGCTTCTGACTAAAAAAAATCAAGTCTGATTAAATGCTATTTGTCCAGCAAATTATAAAAACATCCCCAGTAATCTCTCTAGTACTGCAAGCAAGTATTTCTGTAAAATAAAGAGAATTTTAAAATTACCTGAAAAGATAGGTTTGAAAATAGGCACAATTAGGTGTATTGGGTGCACTCCTGGGCCACCATTTCTGATGTTCAACAATGTTTTCCAGCACCCAAACCCTTTCCTAACCTGTGACACATTCTTACGCATGTAGAGAAGCATGTCCCTCAACACAGGCTCACTAGGAAGCTAACATAATTAATGCTAACACAATTTTGCTTACACAAACCATAGGAGTGGGTATGTATAAATATATCCTATAAACAGATATATTTATGTATGTGAAAAGAAAACTACAAAAACACAGATGGGGGCTTTCTGAGTTAAGGTAAGTTTTGCACCCAACCATGTCAAACTACTGGGGAAAACCCAAGCTGAAGCTTTCTAGGTGTTTCCTTTGTATTTCAGAGGTCTCCCTCAGAAATAAGTAAGGAATAACCTGAAAGACAAAAATGGGAAGTTCTGTCAAACCAGCATCAAATGATAAAAAAATCAGAGAGACTAAGAAAAAAAATCAGAGAAACTAAGAAAAGGTCCCACGGAGCTTCTGTTTGAAAGTTGTATTTCTATGAATTAAAGCCAATTACAATGAGACTCTTCCACATCAAACACAGAGAAATGTAGAATCTTTAACAGATCCCATTCTTATGCAAACCCATCAGTGGGCTAATCACCCCAGTGTGTGGATAATCAAGCATAAGGCAGTGGAAACACACACGGCACATTTTTTACTTCTGGCGTAATTCAGCTTACTTCACATAGACACTGTTCTGTCATCCAGCTGCATAAGGCCTGAGGAGAGAGGCTTTTCCTAGCCTTCACTTCCTCAAACATTTAACAATTTGGAAGCTTTAGGATAGCTTTTTCTTCTACCTGTGAGTGAAACAATTTTCAAAGGTCTCTTGGATCTCTAAATTAGAAAAAGAATTCCCCTCTTTCTATGAATATAAATGGGTATGCAGATAGAGCATTTTATTCAGAAAGCCTTGTCTCCAAAGAATCCTCCTGTAAGACTTATTTCCATGAATATTCTAAATAACACCATTTGTAAATCTCAGACATTCCCTGTCCCTCCCCCCTTTACTAATGCAAAGTTGAAACATTGTTCTATTTCCCCAACATATTAAGTGTACCTTGCCAAGTGGGGTGGCCCAACAAGAGCAGCTCTATAGTGAAACAGTGGGTGCTGAGGGCCCAGGACCCAGGCATTATTTGCCTAGGGGTTACTTCAGATGAGCTCTAGGCACAGACTGAAGGTGCATTAGCAGCTGCAGCACATCAGGTACGGTGCTGAAGCACACATTCTAGTTTAGTTCACCCAAACAGAACCAAGTGTATGTGCTCTGGGATCACTCTGTATGGTGAGGCACAGCGGTATGTAGCAAATCACTCAAGAAGTACAAACAGGCTCTGAGCTAAGTTACCAACGTTACCGTACCTGTGCTGCCTTCATGGAGTGTGTCCTGTCAGCTGTCGGATTAGCTCCATTAGGCCTCTGCTACACGGAAGCTAAAGAGTTCATGGATTTGCAAGCAAAACACAGAAGCAACAAAAACCTTGAAAACTTACCACAAAAGCTTACCTCATGTGTGAGCACTGCTGAAAGAGAAAGGTTTCTGAAGGAATGTTCAGCTTGGCAGCAAAGAAACACATATCTTAGATGCTTAGATGCAGTTAGCACTCACGGAATAACACTGCTCAGTTGTAAGGAGATTGCTTTAATCCCCTGCTTGATACAGAACAGCTCAATCTGTGAGTTTAAGGACTCATGAATAAAAATCCTCCCAAATATCCAATATGACCTACCCAAGCACAATCAAGCCTGTACTAGGATATTGATATTTCTGTATTTCTTCAGATGTGAACAAAACCCGTGTTTGAGAAGTTGGTTTCAGAAGGGTAGCTCTGGTAGCATCAGGGGCCCTACTAAACAAACAGCTGTCACGACTAATTAGGTCAGCGACTTACAGAAGTCGGTACTCTGCCAAAGCTTTAAGAGGGATGAGGCAGCCCATTACGACTCCAGAAAATGCAATTACCAAACGAATCTGGCAGCAAAAGGTTTCCTCCCCAGAGTTCAAGCTGCAGGGTTCTGGCATTTTGCGTGACACACAGCCTGTCACCTGAGGCAGGTGGGCAGGATTGCTGCAATTCCATCGGAGTGAAGCCATTTCAAAGCAAGACCGAGGAAAATCTGCATCTGCACCAAAATAAACAACAGGGGCTAGTCGAAACACTTCCAGTTCCAAAGGAAACCAAAGTCTTTTCCGCTAGGCGTAAGGCTCCTCCGCCTCCTCACGCCCCCTCGGGTGGCCGCCGGCCCGCGCTCCCTCACAGGGCGGCCGCGCCCTCAACGTACGGGCCCGAACGTAACGCGGCCGTCACTCCACCGTGCAAATCTTGACGAAAATTTTCAAATTAAGAAGTCACAGAGTGGCCCTGAAGCCGCCTTTTTCCAGCCTCCGCCGCAGATCCCGCTGCCCCCGAGCTGGCGGGAGGAAGGCTCGGGTAGAACTCCCGGGCCCGCTCCGCAGCTGCTCCCGCTGCCGCCACGCCAGGCAGCACGGTCATAACTTACATAGGCTCCAAGGGTCTCCATCTCCAAAGTTGTGTCCTTGCTACTTCGCTTGTATTACATAAAAACAGTTGAAGGCATTACAAAGCTAGGACACATAAATCAGCTTTTGAAATGGATGTTTTCCCTGAAATAACATGGGCTTGTAAAACACCTACAGATCCCCAACCCATAGGCACCGGGCTGTGCTCTCCCCGCACCCGGCCCAGCCCGCTGGCACCTGAGGCGCTGTGGGGAACACCTCAAAAAGAGCTGAAACCTTTCGGACTAGAAAAATATGGAAGCAGATGTTACATAAAAAGGAGTAAGGCAAGAGCCAGTAATAACTGGCATTTTGACTTGATGAAGAAAGGTTTGTCTCTTTCTCACGGGTCAGTAGTCACTGTTGTAATTCTCTGGGGAGTACTAGAGATCCTTCATCACACTAGCCAAACAGCTTTATTAAATTAAGAAATTATTAAATTGAGAAGTTTAATTAATTTCTTAAGCCATTACCATACCCAGTGCCAGACATTTAAATATTGAAACAATAAATTTAATGATAATTCACAAATTATTTTGCTATCTTGTGGTCCTAATCAATATTGATTCTTTCACACCTGTACTATCAAGTTATGCTACACTGTCTTTAATGATTCTTTAACCAGTTTTAAGTATATAAGTCCATTCCTCTATTGTCAAAGTAGAACCAATTCCCATTAAGAAGCCTTTCCACGTATTTTGTTCTGCAACCCCCAACACCAATCTAGGCAGGCAGCAGCATTTGGGACTTTGAGCTTTTCTTTACTAAGAGGCAGCTCCCCAAATAAATGACCCCGAGTACGGCCAGAACAATCCAGTGATAGGATGGCCTTTGCCAAGAATGCAAGTCCTGCTTCTGCGGAAATCCAACAAGGAATCAAAGTCCAGCATTGTGAGTTCTGGAAATAAAAATCAGATTATGTCCACCAGAGTGTGGGATTTTATCTGTGGTGTTTTGGGAAGATTGGCAAAGGTGGTGGTATATTAAAGTCCAGTTGCAAAAACTGGAAATTTCCTGTTGCAGAAGTGCTGTCCTTTGAGAGTCATCTTGGTGCTTACATCACTAGAAAGTACCATGCTAAAACAACTGTACTCTATAGTATGCAAGAAAGGGTCATGCTAATTGTAATCTCTTAAAGAAAAGTGTGCCACCCCCTAGCCCCAGGAGACAGATGCAGGAGAGTACTACACTATTGCAAAGGCCAAACATCTGTATTTTAATAAGTTAGAAGAAATCCAAATATAGAAGCCATAGAGTCACTGAAATGTTAACACGTTAATATATTTTAAAGCAAATATAACACAGTGTACACATAAAAACCATTTAATACAAAGTGAAAACCATTAGATGCACCTACTAATGCTGATTTTTGGTTATTTTCAGCTGTTTCACGGAAATTTGGAAACAAAGCTCTTCATTTCAGTTACAACCAGGTTAAGTGGTGAAACTGATCTACAGCAAGCAAATCACTGCCTTTTCATTCACCTGGGAAAGACAGCACCACAGCAACTGTGTCCAGAAGGGCACCCAAGTGAAACAGGCTGTACACACTTGCCCCACCCACTAAGCTATACAAGAAACCAGATGTGAACTGATTGCTGCTTCTGAACAGTAAAGCTCTGTAAGTGCATCCCTGCTGTACAAAAAAAGAAAAAATAAAATTAAAGTGACAACATAGAAAAGTGGCAACAGATAACCATGTCTGCCTAAAATATACACATATGATACATAATTATGGCCATGCTGGCCAGTGTATAAGCCTGTTCAGGGGCAAAGCTTTAATTGCACAGATTAGAAAAATGAACAAATGCTTTTACAGAGCAAAGCACAAGCTTTGGTTTATGCTTAGACAGTGAACATTAAACCTTCCATTTTTATAACATCTATTAAGAAAAAACAGCTGTTTCTCTATGAATAAGCACTCCATTCCACACAATGAAATGAAGCTCAGTGTCTTATTCAATGAACCCATTAACTGTGTCTATACTGGGAATGTATTACATCTTTATTGAAAGCTACCGAACTACAAAAAGTTTGACTTATTTAATTCACAGTTCCCCAGGTCTCCCCCCATTTTTAAAATGCTGCATATATAAAAATAACTCCAATATGGCACAAAAGTGGGATTCTCAAGGGAGGGCAAAGGTAAGGGGGCAAAGGGAAGCCTCCACTGGCAACATGAACAAATTGCTTTGTAGTCCAAGAGGAATTTGCACCCTATACAAAATGAGCTTCCCTGTGTTCCAGTTCTTGGATCCTTTTTGGTCTCAGTCTGTGATAAGCAGGCTTCAGATCTGCGGGGTGAATATCCTCTGAGCTAGATTTCTGCTCGCTTGTGTTTTGTTCAGCATCACCTGATGGAAGTGCAGAGCTCCTAGCCAGTTTCACAGTATTATCCTGGGGGAGCACAGAGCTAGCACTGGCTGGTGCACAAGCTTTAGCAGAACCATCTCCATTTTCTTTTGATTTGTTAGAGGGTGGTTTATAAAATGTCCCTGGAGGTGGTTGCAATGTTCTCGGTGCCCGAAAAGCAGCAAGAGGATTAACATCAGGACCATTCTCTTCTGCTGCTGTCCTTCCTGACCCAACAACAGAATATGGCTTATTAGGAAGACTGGCATTAGCTGAATTATTACCTAGGCTGCATGAGGATGATAAAGCACCCGCGGTTCCACTCTCCAGGGCTCGGATCTCCTGGGGCACATTAGTCATGATCATTGCTGTCCTTGCTGTGATATCATACTGTTTGTACTGCTTGTCCCAAGTTTTTCGCAGCATCTGGGTGTCGTAACAAGGAAGTCTGCAGCAGGCATCAACAGCAGGGAGTGCCTTCACCTCTGAGACTTCTTCAATGGTAGGGCTTCTGCCCAGCTTCTCTGAACTCACTGCCCCTGCATTTCGTGAATTTCTTTCATTCAAAACACAGGGAGGAAGTATTCGGTCGACAGGCAGGCTGACAGGGCGAGATGCTGCTTTTGTCCTTGGAGCCCGCAAGGGAACTTTGGCAAGCTGACGGGTGGGTTTGACAGCAAGTAAGTTCATTTTACAGGGGTCTTCACCTAGAGAAATGAAGGGATCATTGTCTTTCTCTGCAGCTGGACTCACAGCATTACCTAGAAACACACAAATAGATATGACTGGATCTTTGCACCAAGTATAAAGAGAGGCTTCAATGACCCCTTGACAGTATTTTAGTGGGATAACAGTCTTTAGGGATGGCTTGTATACATACTAACAATAGCCTACTCTAACCAAATGTTAGCATTTCACTAGCAGTTAAACCAGATTGTACAGCTGTAACCAAAGAGAAAACAAAGAGAGACTTCACTTTTTGGCTGGTGCTTTGCCATCCCTCAATATTTTCAGTTTTAGTATGTTTCAGGATGTTGATATATGGGACACAACTGAACTGGTAACATCAGATGAAAACCAGTACAATTAAAAGGGATTATGAATAGTTACTCCTAAATGAAGTATGTGAAATCATACCTACATTAAAACAAACCCCTGTAGTAGCATAGGCAGATAAACAGAAAAAAAATGAGTTAGAATTAGGTTAGCAAACCTGGGTTTTAAAAGCAGAAATACTGATATCCAAAATGCTCTGATGATTCTGTCAGACAATTACTCTTTCCAAAGCCTTCTGGTTTAGTTCTAGTGAGTGGCAATGATACACATTTTGGGGGAAGAGTGGTCAAAATACATAAAATGCTGGGTATTAGTTTACAGCATTGTAGTGGATTTCAGAAATTCACAGTTACAGCATAATTATGGCTTTGTTTTGTTTGCTTCTTTTTTAAAAGGGAGAAAACAAACCACTGTTACATTCTTTTACCAAATACTTTAAGCTCTGAGTCCATAAACACAGATTTCTTAAAAGCATTTAGAAAGATTTAATTCTCTGTTCTTACAAAAATAAACAGTATATCAAGAAGTGATAAACAGGTTTTATCACTTGCTTCTGTCTATAGCGCAGAGCTTCATGCACTATAATCTAATGCACCAGGGCTCCTTATTCACCCACACCCAGAGTTAACATCCTACTAACCAGTTACAGATGTATCTGCTTCTTCTTTTGTATTCTGGCTATTCTTTGATTCCAAAAAGAGTGCAGCTGTTTCTGAAGCTCTTTCACTTGGAACTATTTGAACACCCTGCTAACAAAAGTCAGAGCAGAAGTAAGTGAGAACTCAACAGAAAAGGCAATCCTTATCAAAAAACCCCACAAGGATTTATTAGCAACACGCTCTGGAATGCTCCAGAATTCAACACAAAAGTTAATATGGCACAGGTAACTTTGTGGCAGCAAAAGAGTCACTCACTTCCTTTACAGCAACAAACGATTTCCTCTGCTGCTGTGGCTCCATCTCATCTGCTGACAAAGCAACTCTGCCCATAACAGCTGTTTCTTCAGAATGAGAGGCACTCAGAAGTGGTTTCAGTGAGACATCAAATATCTTCTCATAGTATGTTATGAGCAGCTCCACTACCCGGGCTTGATAAGGGTAGTCCACAAGCGATGACAAAGAAACTGTAGCATCAGTTTGACGTGGTCTGATCAGAGTTGGGCCAAATATAATGCCAAGGTTGCTGGCTGACATTTTATTTTCATCACATTGCTCTGTAACTCTGCACAAAGAGGGGGAAATAACCAAAAGAAACCCCCAAGAGTTAGAGGGTTTTATTACTTCAGAAATACTTTTGATACTAAAATATTATCTTATGTCTAAAGAGGATAAGAGACAACAAAAAACTGGAAGTGGGTTTGGTAGGCAGGCAGATTCTTCAGCACAGACCACATTTAAGAGTGGCCTCAATTTCCCACAGGGTGTTTTTATGTCCTATTTGTTAAAAATTATTGTGGCTTTTTGGCATTTCTGGGGTTGGAGAAAAGAATGTCTCTTTTTTAAAGTAATAACAAAGCTATAGCCCAGTACTACCCATTTTTATAGGTAATTATCAGTTTAGTACCTCATCATACAAACCACCATTTGGAGGACAAGGAGGTGAAATGTGACTGAAGAATGGTTATCAAGAGACATTTATTAAGAGACATGATACAAGTTTCAATTTTCTGTTAATAGCCACCAAATCACTCTTCTATCTTTGTAACATCACAATTTAAACCATATTTAGATCCCTGCATGTGAAAAGAATTACTAGTGACCCCAGTGCTAACAGAAAATCAAAAATAATGGAAGCCAATGCTTTCCTTGCTTTATTTCCCTTTCCTATTCTTCTCTCACCTGGGAAAAGTGAAAAATCTTTTTCCATTACATGGAAAAAAACTCCAGCAACAGAACAGTGTCTTCAAAGGTATATGTGACTTCTTCCTCAGCAGTCATCAAAAAGGTACAAGAGATTCCTAGCATGTAGCAGTTAAGTTTTCAACATCCGTTTGCATTTAAACTATTTTCTTACCTGTGAAGGTGTCCAATAAGATACTGAAGAGTGTTATAGTTTGGTACAGGCAGTTGTTTCAGGAGATCTTTAATTTTAATGATGATCCTATTCAGTTCAATACAGAGTGACTGTCTTGTCTTTGCTTTGGGGCTAGCTTGTTTAGCATCCAGCTCCTCATTAGCATTCTGGCTCTCTTTTGCAAGTCCAATGAACTCATTGTAAAGCCGAAACAAAATCAAGGGCTCTGGAAGCTGAAGAAATACAAACATTTCAGAAAAATACTTAAACCTGAATTTTAACTGTTTCCTTCCTGGTTTTTCTTCAACTTTTTCTGGTCTAGCATCTTTTCTTAGATGATGACATTGCTTAATCCTTGTACATTAGCTCAATTCCCATTTTTTTAAACCCAATCCCAGCTAACAAAAAACTTCTTCCTACACCTTTTTCCAGAAAACATTTGCTAACCCCTTCCTACAATACCTCCAAGACTGATCATTTACCACAATTTATTGAAATAAGAAGATTTCAATAATTTTTTTTTTTCCAAAATCACTTAATGGCGATGACCACAGGACTGGAATGCTCATCTCTGACAGCCAACATGAGGAAGAGGACAGAACCATGCAGCTAAGGATTATTTCTTTCAGGGTTAACAAGTTTTCAGAGTGACTCAATAATTTCTCAGGGCAACATCCTAGCTTCATTTTTTCACATACATATTGAAACTGTTTTAGAAAATTCAATCATGAAGCTTTAAAGCTCTATTTTAGAAGAAAAAGATGAATAATCCCTCCATAATGAACACATCATGACCACTATGAGCGTTTCATGAAATTTTTGTTAGCAGGTATCAAGAGGAATATATCAGCATCTCTCTGCATGAAGAGGCAAGAACACGTGATTCTTTCAAACTCCAAATAAGATGGGCAAATTCACTAATCAGATAATTCTAGAAATTGAACTCTACTATGGATACACAAACAAAAGATTGCGATGCGTATGGTACTAAAAAAAAGCTACGATATCTATGTGGAATACATATTGTAATCCCAGCAGTTTTCCAAGCCCTTATCACAGGCTCCCTGTGTAAATAAAGAAGCCATTGCAGTTATGCAAGGCATTTGTTTAATCTGCTGCTGTAGGACTGCTGAAAAGGCATGGCTGTTTTGTACTGTACTCAAGAAATATACTACAGCACTTTGGTTTTCCATCTGACCTCTCAATTCCATACCTGGCGGAGATACAGCTTGAGAACATTGCTGATATCATGTGCATAAAGTTCCGAGAGCTCAACCAAATCCTTTCCATTTTCAAAAGCTTGACAAAGCTTTTCAACTCTTGACTTGGCTCCATTCACACGATAGATGCCCTAAAATTAAAAGGCCAGCACAACTCCAATTTGAATGGAACTTGTAAAACACAGATGATACTGACTGCATTAAAATCTTAAAGAGAATTTTTTTTAAAGATCGTATGAAACTTTAGCACGAACAAACTTGAGCATACCTTGACATTCAGTGCTCTGCTTTCAATTTCTGACGTACACTTTTTGATGATGAAAGGAACGCCATCAGGAACATTTTTAGCAGCTTGGGCAAATTCCACTCCAAATAAGTGAAGCCTTCCATGCAGTTTTTTGTGCCCACATTGAATAGCTAAAGTCTCCAAACATTTTTTATGGCATGCAAGTGAACACTACAGGGAAAGAAACAAAAAAGCACATGGCTTGATACAGTCTGACACCATGGGAAACATTTCTGCTGTTTGTCACCCCATATGTGAGCAAAACAAAATATGTGTTAGTATGGTGATTATATGAGCCACAAACTCCAGATTTTATACAAAAACATAAATCAAGTTTCCAAAACCCCCAACTTGAAATAAATCCCAAGCAGCAATTAAAGCTAATTATCAACTTACCTCCTCGCATTCAGCTCCGTGAAATACCACTAAGCTGTCACATTCTCTGCATTTAGATGGAGCTCGTAGCTTCCGTAGTTTGTGTGTTTGTGCTGCTTTGGACATATTAGCATTTCTAAAAGGTCCTGGAGAATTTGCAGTTTCAGATGTGAGATCATTTAAACCTGAAGAGAATTTCCCTGTTATAGTCATTTTATTATCTACTATTGGGGTGGTAGTTACTCTGATTTTTTAGAATTGTGCTGCAGAACACAAGTCTGTAAGTAATGGCAACTATCAAAGTAATCATAAACATTTCAGTCACAAGGAGCAAAATTATGTTGCAGTTCACAGAGACATTAACTATCAAACAATCTTGTGTAAAAGCAGAATTAAACAATCATTTAAAAATAATTTTAAAATAATTTTTAAAACTTAAAATTACTTATTTTTAAGTATTCGATTTCTCCTGTATTGTGGCAATGTGAAAATATTAGGACATTTAATTCCAACTGCCTTGCATCTCAGGCAACAATTCATGGAAGTTTAATTTTATACTTTTTGAAATCCTGTACTAGAGGATGAAAGATTACTTGTTTTGGCCTGCAGTGTTTCTGAAATACTTGAAAAATATTTTGCAGCAAGGAAGAATTAACACACACTCAGGGCAGAAGCCACATAAAATAAAAATAAATTGGAAAAAAAATCACTGATTCTCAGTTTCCTCTAAAACAACATCGAAATATTTTCTAGATGATTCTAAAACTAAAAAAATAGCAACTGGTCCTTTTCGTGTCCAAAAATTTTCAGGCAATTTACTTAAAATGCTCTCAACAACTCTCTGAACCAAACCCCTTTGTTTTACAGATAACTTAAAATGAGTACATTCAGTTAATTGCTCAGAAAGCTTCTTATATGCTCAAGTATTGATTAAACAATACCACTCCAAGTGAAAGCTTGCACTCATTAACACATTGCCATGCTTTAAGTCTAGATCTGAATTAATACTGTTTACCACAGGTTTGTTTCTAGAAGTCAAAGTCTACATTTTGGAAATAATGACTAAGTAAAGAAAATCCTAAGGGCTTTACTGAGCAAGTGCCACAAATATTTCAAAATTAGTTTGTAAGTACTGTAGTTCTGATAATCCAGTTATTCAGGTTTCAGTGCCCGTGGCAATGTAGTCATCATACAGTCAAAATTAATTTGAAAATTAGGAATGGCCTGGTAAAATCTGGGACAGACCTCATTGAACTCACTTATGTTAGCAGAAGAGGGTAAAATCTCAGTTATTACCCTAAACATTTGGATCCACTGTTTTCCTATTTGCCACTTACCAACTCTATGTATTTGTGCATTTCATACCAAAGTTTAGAAGAGATCTCACACAACTCAGTGCCATGCAGCTAAATTTAAATGCAAATGTCTGGAGGGAATGGTTGGTGGATCATTTGCTTTACCTCAAGTGGGTGAAGACACTAGAAACACTCTATGGTTGCCCATACAGTAACCTGAACATATAAAGACAATCCTGCAGCAATTCATTAAAATGACTTGAACATTAGTCTTCATCTCTCAACCTCAAGTGGATGCATATTGTATTAAAAAACAATGCTGTTGGCAATCACAACTTGTTAAAGTACTTTTCTTAAGAATATTAAAAAGAAAAGCCACACGCTGTAACAAAAAGCATCTTCTGGGGACTTCAAGTACAGAAACAACATTACCACAGTCTGAAGGAGATGGTGGCTCCCTTTCATCAAGATCATCTGCAGATGACATAGTCCCAGTGGAAGGTGTTCGGGGAAGTCGTCTTTTAAAATCCCCTAGCAGATGAGAAGAACTTTCAGGAAGCTGTAAATGTCAGTCCCACTCAACTGTTCATTTTTCATTACATGCTCTGCTCAAAACTTGCTTATTTAACAACGATGCTTATTTAACAACTAATATGCAACAGTGCAGGACAAAGAATTGGGGTTAGTCTAGCAGTGAGGATAGCTGTACCTGGGCTGGCAGATGGAGAATCCATGGATCGGGACTCACTGCTTCCCCCTGCACTTTCAGAGTCACTGCACATTCCTCCACTCTGGTTGCCAACTGACCATGACCTGAACGGTGGTGGCCCTCGCACTGCTTTTGAAAGGAAAGTCTGCTAATTCCACATGTCAAAGACAAAATCTACTTTTTTTTTTTTTTTTAATTGAAAACTGAGTTTATTCAAAATAGGAAAATTTGCACAAGTTACATAAACCTGCAATATAGTGAAAAAAAACCCAGGGCACATATTCCAGTAAAAGTTTCAGCAGCTAAGAAAATTCATTTCAGAAACTTGACAATTGTGCTTTTGCAGAAGAACTGCAGTCAACATGGAATTTACAAAACCAATGGAGTTTCAATTGCTAGAGCTAATTGAAAGAGTTTAGTCCACTGAGTTTGACAGTACTTCCTGTTTGAATTGTTTCTCACATTTCGTGTCAAGGAATCTAGGTATGCATACAGGCAGTTTTCCATTTGTCCTTTTTATGCTCAAGTACATAATGTTTTATGGGCTTTGAACTTAATAATACATTTTTAACCCTTCAGTGTTACATTTCTGATTGAGACACCAAGCATTTAAAAAAAAAAATACTTTTCTTTGAATTTATTTAGAGACTGAGCTCCAAAAGAAATATAGAAGAACTACCTTGAATATCTGTGTTGCTGGAGGATCTCTTCTCTCTAACTTTTTGTGAACGATGATAAACTGGGCTTCCCACATCATCTAATGTCTGAGCAGGAAAATCTCCTGAACACTGAGATAAGTTACCATGGGATGTATGGACGCTGTTTGTTGATTGCTTATTTAAAACCCTTCAGAAAGAAAAAAGTAATTTGAAGAATGAGTAAGAGAGAAGTTAATGAAAAGAAATGCTTTTTTTTTAATCCCCAGGCACTAAAAATGCTACATTTAATTACTATTCATGAACATACGTTTTTGACATGTCATTCTCACAATTAAATTTAATTCCAAAATTTAAAAATAAAAATATTAAAGGAAGAGTGGCATTTATTTTCAATTAAGTATGTGAGATTTCCCAGTGTTTTCTCTCTACCCAGAGAGAATAATTTTTTCCACATGTCTTCATGCATTATAAACATTATCTTGCAGACTTTGAAAGAAACAGCCTATTTTTTCATCTAAAGGTAAGAATAATCATAAGCTATTGTATTCTATGATTATGCTTTCCCCTCCAAAGGATTCTCTGACTAGCCATCAGGACCATCCACCTATAAACACTATATAGGTGTTCACATACTGTGCTTTTCAAATGCACAGAAAACGTACTGAAGCTGCCAGAGTGTCAATCCATTTTGAAAACCTCACTGTAAGAACAGAATAATGTTAACAGTAATTAATGTAAAATGCTGAAGCACCCTGGGGACAAAATGGCCTGCTGGCCAAGTTTAGAAGTCAGGAAGCTGTTCCTTAATCAGTTCTACCCTATCAAGCTTAAGGGAAACAGGGACTGAAAAACATTCTAATTTGCATTTTTCCAAGGAACAGTCCCTTAAATTAATGCAGACTCAAACAATAAAAATGATCAAGTACATGAAGAATCACAAGGCTGTGACAAAGAAAAGAAAAGATGAGGGGAGAGGAGGAGGAAAAACACACTCCTATAAATGTCAAGCAGTAAATAGCTGGGAGAGCACACTAAGTGTTGGAAATTTCATGCTCATCAGTTTCTCAGGGAGCTACATAGTTAAATCCCCCAAAGTCAAAGTTTATGAGTATAGCCTGAATCAGTTTTAAAAGGCAGGAAATTTACAGACAAGAATTAAGAATCTCAGCTTTAACTTTAAATTTCCTGCCTTTTGTTGGTAGAAGTCTGACTCAAGCATTCAGTTTTTTGTATTTAGTTTCCTTTTGAAAAACGATGACGATGCTTTCCTGTAGAACTGTGAAACACACAGATTGAAATGGATATTCTGGTGCTTTAGTGCCAAGATGACTATTTTACAACAAATTAAAGGTGGAAAAGCATTTGGCATGCTGACACAAGGAGTTTTCTTTGTCTTGAAAACTTTACTTCCACATTAGCTGGATCTTCCATAGCTTAACATTAAAAACTTCTATTTCATACACATTGGAAAAAAATAATTAAGTTATAACATGTTCTTACAAATGGACTCTGAGCTTTTTTTAGGCACATAGCATGAGATAGAAATCGAGAAACACTTCCTGCCAAAAAGTTGCCAAATGTAAACAGTATGAAAGAAGCTACTGTATATAGCAGCAAAGCCTGCAGAAGAGGAAAACTACTTCAGACTTTCTAAACTGATTATCTAGTACTACTGCCACACAACACTACCAAGTCCAAAATTTACATTTTTCATATTAACCAGTATCTACATTAAAATAGTAACAAGTCAAGCCTTGCACATCAATTGTCAATGTTTTAGCAAGTATTATTGCATGAAATGACATTCTGTGTTAGAATTCAGAGAGAAATTTTAATGTCAACAATATATATAATCTACCATCTAAAAGATGGGACAAAGAGAATAGTAAAGTATGGTAAAACACCAGGATTGTTTAATTGTTAAACACATGTTGCCTAAGTGTTGCATTCTAAACCAAGCAGTTGCCACCTGTACTTTGGTACTTACCCATCAACCTGAGAACTCTGGGTTTCAAAACAACCCGATTCAACAGGAACACCATCCTTTGGCAAACTTTTTACAAACTCTGAATACTGCTGACCAGGGTCATAGAGTTTGGCACTCTCACAGAGGGACTGGCAGTTAACTGGCAGAGAAACAACCTGAGCATGCTGCAGCTGGAACAGGTTAACTGTTGNATCATTTACTAAGTATTTCACACTTTGCTCAACCCAAATTAATATCCTAACAGAAGATTGCTTGAACAATAAGACTAGAAAACTTCTAGAAAGCAATAACTTTACTTTTTATAGTCAACTTTAGGAGACTTGCACAAGTTTTTCTGTAACAGAGACACCAGTATTTCTCCCATTGTGGTGTTATTGAATCCTCCCAAGCAAAGGCAATTCCAATTGCTTCTCACTTTAGATTGATCATGATAAACAGCAAGAGTTTTTTCTATCAGGAAAGCTTTTTTTCATGTTCTGGAGTGAGTATTAGTCATCACTACAATGATGAAGTAGTTGGAATTCCAAACACAGGTGAGCTCCATATTGTCTTGAGATGTAGATTGGACAAAACTCTGTCCCAGCAGACAGATAAACTGAACACTTTCTTCATTAAATTACCTAACACATCTAAAAGGTTTTATCATATGCCAGAGAGCAGAAAAGAGGGACACTACATAACTGCTTTGTCAGCTTTCAGGTTGCAAAGTAGTCTGCAATTTAAATAGACTTGAACTGACAAATCAGTCTATACTTTCTACTGTTCTTATGGGTTAGTTTTAGGGTTCCTTGTGGAGTAGGGTTAAGTTTGATGTTTTATTTTCCATCCCCGCCCCAGCATCAAATTTTCACTGTCTCATGGAAGCAAACAAACAAAAACCCTCTAACATCTCCTGGCATAATGAGTTCTTACATTCTTCAAACTTTTTTTTTAAACTGTGCATGTCATACGCGTCACTGCCCATTACACCAATAAATTAGTACATTCTACTAGTCACAGTGGTAACTAGTCTTACTAGTCACTAGTAACTGAGACTGCCATCAAGGCTGAAGGGTGTTAATATCCATTCTGGGCTTGATCCAAATGTCTTTGCTAATGCACCAACCAAAGCAAAGAAGGCTGTACTCTTGAGCAACAGAGGAACACTACTGTCATGAAAATTTTGAAAAGATATTTTATAAGGATTGTGTAGCCAGGGTGTTTGCAAGGCAACAGCTCATGAAACACCCAAAAATATTCAAGACACCCCCACTTTTCTTTCTTTTAAATTCCTATCAGAAAGAGAACACAGATTAAAAGTTTTCCTTTTTCTGTTGGCATGACATCTGTCCTTTGAAAGCTTTCTATTTAAAACGGGGCTTATGGAGCCTAGTCTTAGTTTTAACAATATATAAGTATCTGTGAAAATGTATTTTAAAAACCATGCTTACAGCTTTAAGAGTAAGATCACACTGGTAAATAAGCTCCCGAAGCTGTGTTAAAACATCACTTTTAAAGCTTTCCAAAGAATTTCTTTTTTCTTCAACCTCTGCCATGCTTGCTTTATAGTGTTCATTGGCTTCTTCAGCCTAAAGAAAACACAAGTATAAAGAGTTGATGGACTACAGGCCTTGATACTAGAAGCAAGAAAAAACTCTACTCAATATGCTTGTATTTGAGATTGCCTTTTAAAATAAAAACACAAAGGCAAATAGCATGATTAAAATTAAAATTAGGAACTCCGCTTACTCAAATACCATCCTTGGGAATGCATGAATAAAACTAGTACTGACTTAACTTTAAAAGCAAGGAGCAAAGTTCTACCTTTTGAAGAGCTTCCTCTTCTAGCCTTCGTTTTTTTTCCAGTTGCTTGCTGAAATCTTTCACAAAGCTTCCACTTGAGCTAAGATGTTCCTCCTCAGCACGAGCAGCACAGGATTTTGCCTTTTCGTATTCATCTTGACGCTGCATATACAGCAACTTGGCTTTTCTGAGAGCAGCTTCCAGCTCTTGCTGCAGAATGCAGCAAAAGAACACAGCAGAAGAAAAACAACATTATTTTTTCAGTTATTTAATGTGATGTTTGAAGAGACTAATGCACTGGTCTGTATGCTGCAGTACTAAGTACATAGTCATTGAAAGGTAACCTCTTACAAATACCAGATTGCCATGAAATGGACAGTTACATCTACTTTCACTAAGCCCTAGAGACCATGTGTCAATGTAAGTGCCTAACACTCTAGTGTGAAAGTTTCATCCTTTTGAAGAATTCTAGACTGAACCATTAGATATGAAAGGATTACCAACCATTTTTTTCTGTTCTCGCTGCCAAAGTTCCTTGATATCTTTCCTTTGTCTATCCAACTCATTTTTCCTTCCAAGAAGTGGCTAGACAGGAAATATTAATGGAGTACATTAAAGGCATATAGGCTGGAAGTTTCTTCTTTTAAATATTATATAAAATTATATATAAGACTTTTGTCTTTTTCTTGAAGCATACCTGTACAAATTTGTTAGACTGGAGAGCAGCAGCTGTTTGTTGCCAAAGTTGACTGTTCTCGATATCATTTTGAAAAGCATTAATGAATATTGACTGGAATGGCATATAATCCTAAAATTACACAAAAAATATTGATGTTCTAGGTGAGACAGAGGTGTAATGACATTCTAAATGTCTGTAAAACTGAACTAGATTTTCAATTAAATTTAGTAAATTATTTCCTAAAATAGGTATGGATATCAAGCATGAATGTAGAAAACTACTAATTCCTCATCTGTGATGCATTTTACTAGGAAAAAAGTCTACAAGTCCAAATCACAAAGCATACAAGATATTAGTAAAAAATTATTGTGGACCTGCATATTCAACAAAAATAGTATCATATATACAAATTTCCATAAGCAAATGGAACAAGATGCAGATCTTTAACCACTACTTTATCGTATTCAGTAATATGGCATTCAATAATCAATTCTGTATCAGCTTAAAAATCCATTCCTCAGCATCAGTTTTACTCCTGGGCAAGCTATCCAATAAAGATTCAGGACTAAGGTAAAGCCCCTGAGGTATACTCACCTGGTGTCCAACAACAGCTTTAGCAGTTTCAGCCATTTTTGCCAAGTTTTTAGCACATTCCACTTCTGTTAAAAAAATTTCACAGTTACTGTTTACATTATAATTCAACAACATAACAGTTATAACACATGCTAAATGCTTTTTACAGTCTTCCTTTAACAAACAGACTACAGAGGGGACCACCTTTACTTTGTTACAGGCTTTTAATTATAGGAAATGCACGATAGCTCTGTCAACTTCAGCAGAACAGCTACTAATTTAGAAATCACATTATTGACAGTCTGCAGCACAGAGGCCTGACAACAGATTTAATTTCATCATGACAAAGCTGATTAAATGCCAGAAAGAGCCACTCACCCAAGCTAAGCTTTTTTTCTACCCATGCAACTACATCCTTGGTATATTTTGACCATGCTTTAGCATAGGACAGAGCTGACTCAATTCCACTGTCATTTCTTAGGAGCATGCTATCAACCTCCTCTGCTCGAAGATGTCCTGCAAATAAAGCATCCAACACAAAGAAGTGATTTTTAGACATGACCACACACTGAGAGCAAAGCCAGTATTAGCCAACTGTGAATGCTTAAGGAGCTCTGATCTTCAGTTGGTCTTTAATGCTAGTTGACTCTAAACAGGACTGACAGAGGTTTTAGAACAAATTAAAGGGTCATAGTATTTTATCTGGAGTAGTCATATGGTCAGCATAACTTTCTTCAAGAAAGTGACCCAACAAAACACCAATCAACCAATGACAACACACAGAAGGTGCTTCAGACCTTAGTTCTCCATCCCCTCCACCCCTCACCAAAAAGCAACCTGGGCTGGTTATTTACAAAAGAATGAAACCTTTGCAATAATCTTTTTTTCACAGCAAAGTTATAAAGGCAGCATAGGTGTAAAAAAGTGACCAAGCAACTTACTTAGAACATTTTTTTAGAAGAAAAAACCCCACAGATTACAAAATTGTGTTTATCAATGTCAAATAAATGACCTACCTTGAATATCATCCCTTTCATGCAGTGAACCCCCAGACTCCACAGAAAGATTCTCGAAAGACTGGTGTACAAGAAATAAAACATTAAGTTAACAAAGATAATCTCTTACTGGAACCAAAAGCTAACAACATAAATGAC
>WEIU01000421.1:136460-151689 GCA_013389925.1 Aegithalos caudatus | reverse complement strand
CTTACACTAGCAGTTAACTACTTTCATCTGGTACCACAAAGCTTTCTCTTTTCATATCCTTCTCATACCCTGCACAAATTCAAGGAAGCCTCGTAGTAGATATAATAGTGAAGGGTAATGTGAACTGAAATTACAATGGCTAGATTTTGGTCTTTCTGGTTTTCAAATAATCTTAATTTGAATTTCTTTAAAAGGTTACTCTATTAAAAGAAAAAGGTGGAAAATTTGGATCCTCCAAAATAACTCTTTTTAATATAACCTAATCTAAAAAGATGATCTCTGTGTAGCAAGTGGACTTATGAAGCTATTTACCAGCAGAGTAAAACAAGGGCAGTTGTCTAGAGTTGTTTGCATTAGTAAATAAATGGGTTGGGGATGGCAGGAATCTATCTTATCCTACCTGTCACAGCACTGATGAAATCTCTGGATACTTGTAAGGGAGACCATGTGTGTCATAGTTACAGTGCATTTGTGATTTATATGTTTAAATATTCACTAATCCTATTTTATTATAAACACCCCATGTATTATAAATATTTTCTTTCTTCAGACCAATTTAGATAGTCAGAAATCATTCATTTTGGTGAAAAGGAGCAAATAAGTAAAAAGATAGGCAAAGGACAAGCTCTTCTTGCTGATTTACTCCCAGATTTTAAGTCCTTGCTGTAAGTGGAATGACAAGGAGCATTTATTTTAATTCCCAGTGAGAGCCCTGTGAGCATTGACTTCCATTTGGTTCTCTGGCTTCCACAATGTAGGGTTTTGTTTTTTTTTTATTCGTCTCTCTAAAAGAAATTTCTGGTAACCAGCAGAACACCAGGCTGCCTTGGGACATTACACAGACAGGGACTTCACACAGTTGCTGCCTCAATCTTAAATGTGCTGTGGCTGCTTGGGCCTCTCTGAGCTGTTTCTGGGTAATGCTGTGAAGAAATTCTTACAAACAAGAGCATCAGATGTCTCCAACTTGCATAATCAGCCTGCAGAATTTTGATGATTGACAGCAAAGTCTCCACTGTGCAGTTGTAAGCATGGTATACACACATTGTACACAAGGTCACTATTTTAAAATAACATAAACCCAAATTTATTAAAATCACATGAGTTAAGGTAAAACCTGATTGTTCAGGTTATGTAGGTTAAAGGGAAAAAGCCTTTATTTTTCTATGGACCCTGTCTATCAAATGATCACAGAAAACATAAAAGGGAGAAGAAAGGCTTAATTTCTATCCTTGATGGTTTTAGTCTCACTTTTATAACTACTTCAACACTGAGAAAAAGTATGCAAGTTTAAAAATTTATTCCTCCCCTTTTATTTCACTTAGTTTTAAATTGAGTGCCAGATGTATTTTAAATTTTACTCTTTAATACATGCTTAAGTGGTTTGGGGAAATACACCTATAAACTTGTGTAGAAGTTTATTAAATCCTAAAAGTCTCTGGGTAGACTTAAGGAAAATTCTTGCATATGCTGGATGCTGTGTTTCATGTAGGGGAATAGGCTGAAACAACCTAGGAGGACAACCTTGTGCTGTTTTATGCTCTGCATCTCAGTGCTGAAGCACAGGGTGTCCAACACAGACCTTTGCCAGCCCAGTCCCTGCCTTTCTTTGAAGATATTTCTCAGGCTATTGATATATCAGCAAAATCACCAGTGTCTTGATTTTCAGTACTTCAGTAAGAAAGCCCATTGTACAAGAGGAGAAATAATACATTGAAGTTGCCCCCTTTAAAATGATAGTTGCTTTTTCATTTTTTTAGAATAAAAATAAACCCAAGAAAATTGGCTTCAAAACACATTCCTAATACTTAAACCATTATTCTCTGAAATATACAAGTACTTAGGCTGAGGGGGAAACGGACGTGAGATGAAGAGATTATTAAAAAATGTAGGATTATTATGATGTCAGTTGTTATTGTAGCAGAACTTAGCCATACAACCATCTAAAAGTTTTATCAGCTACAACAATATTTGAACTTATTCATGATCAGTATTCACAGCCAACCATTAGTTTACTTAGGTATCCAATAATTATGAATGTCAAACAAAACTGTTTTCTATCAAGCATGGCCTGATAAGGAAGTACTGTTTACTCACTCCATTCAAAGAAGTTTGGATCACTTGACTTATTTTAGATCACACTTTACTGTACCAGACTGAAAGCCTGGACAGGAGAATCAACCCACTGGGTGAAATTTGGTCCCTTTGAAGATCTGTTTGAAATGTGAAAGGTTAGACCTTTACAAAGGACAAGCTGAAGAATGCAGAAAAGCTGTAATACTGTAGCTCAGTTTAGCTCTTCCAGCTGAGGTGAACGTATCAGACACCCTTGCAGTGGCAATGTACTTGTTTCTGAAACTGAGACTATGAGAAAGCTGCTCTCTTGAGTGACATGTTCCTATATAATGACTTTTTCAAACATTCTAGGAAGCTTTCAGATCAGTTCTCAGCTAAGAAATGTTTTCTTTATTTATTTTTTTCTGGCACCCGACTTCCTGCAAATGAGAATCCTGATTTTTTAAAATAGTTTGTGTTGTGTATTGTGGTATTTCATGGGGAGGGTTTGTTTCTGGTTTGCTGCTGGTTTTGTGTGGGGGAGTTGTATTTATTTATTTGGGTTTTTTTTGTTTTGTTTTGTTTCATTTAAGAATATTGCACATTTCCACAACTCTTAAGACTTGTCTTTCCATGTGTATGGATGGAGTTCACCAACATTCATGGGCATTTATACTGTGGCACCCTTTGGAATGACATAATGAAAGGGTTTCTGAAAACCATCTCATACCACATCTGATACCACATTTCAGCCTATGCTGAAAAAACAAGCAAGTGGGTGACCCTTCTAATGTGCCTTAATACAGCTGTGCATCTTCAGAAAAAGGTAGCTGGGAGGTTTTTTTTTCCTGTAGTAGAAGAAAACATTGACTACTACTATTATTTTGTTTTACTTAAAGTGAGGGATTAGATCAATTTGGCAGCCATGCTAAGGATTTTCTGTGTGTTGTGGTAACAACTTAAAAAATTCAGGCTGTAAAATATCATTAAAATTGGGATTAATCAGGATTAACACACATTGGGGGGTGGGGAATGCATTATTAAGTCTCCTTATCACCTTCACAGATTTCAGGGCTTTGTTTCACATGAAAATAAATACCTCATGGATTCCTGTATGTTTCAATAAATACATTATTATCGATCCAATATAGACATCCTTTTTACAAAAACAACATTGAAAATAAGTTTATATTTACCAAAGCAGTACATCCTTGGGTTATTTTGGGTTTGTTTTTAATTTGCTTGTCCCCTGACCCTCTTGCTTATTTCCTCTGGCAATAGCTATTCCTAGACTATAAATGTGCTTCGAACACAGAGGAATTCTGCTGTTAACTGTGATTTCAGAAGTGTAAATCTATGGTAATAAATAGCCTAAAGTCAAGAAAGAAGAGATGTTAAGCTTTTTTTCTCATGGCCAGTAGTAATAGCAGTTTGATATAATATATACAAACTGGAGGAATATTTTTTTGGTAAATATTCTTTTTTGATTTTCCTGTTTCCTAGTGACACAGTTGGAAGCAGGAAACTCTTTCTGAGTTTTGAGCTGCAGTAGTCCAAAGGATATCCTTGTCTCTCTCCACCTCTATAAATAAAGTGGAAGAACTTTTACCCTGCCTCTAAAAATTAGTATGTGTAGCTTTTAGGCTGTTTACAAGGAGAGTCAGAGCTGTTCATAACTAATTGATTTATTTGCAACTAATGAGATTTGAAGTATTAAACATCCAATGTTATTTTCTGAGATTTCTGACAAACATTAGGTCCCATCCCAAACACCCAGAAATGGAGTCTGGAAAACTAATTGTTTACTTCATTTATATAATTCTAACTGCAATGGAAACATCACAAGAATATTGGATTTTGATTTAAAAGAGAAATATTATTTTATAGTTGAACAATTTTTGAGCCTCTTTTTTTTTTTCCTCTTCCACTTGATAAATTTTCCAGAATATATCATATTTAATGTGACTCAATATTTTTGATAGAATGTCCTGAAATTGCAGTTGCTTACCTTGTTCAATAAAGCACAATAAAGTATCTTTACAATAGTCTAATTTTGGGTAAAGCTTTCAGGGTTTTGTTTTTTTTTTTTTTTCCTTTTGTTTTCCCCTGAGGTTTACTTTTTTAATATCTGCTTAATCTCTCAAGGCAGTTTGCTACAAACTTGCACCAAAGTTACTGGAAATGTGTGGTTTCAAGGAGGAGCAGTATCAGCTTGTGTGTAGTTGCTTGAATACCAAGTTCCTGATTCCTGCAGGAAAACGTTGGAATGGTCAGAACAGGAATCATAAGAATGAGAAGAGGATGGAAAACTTACTCCAAAACCTCTAGAAGTTTAATCCATTTACTTTATCATCTTCAGGCTACAGATATTTTTTCCAATTGATAACAAATATGTCTGCAGTTATGAGCTAAGCAAATTCTCATGGAGACAAGATGCAGATTATATAGAAATGGCAGTAATTAAGATGATTTTAGTAAAGACTGCAGTAGATCTCCACTGCCAAAAATCCATATCAAATTTGGATACCTATTTTTCTGAATGGCTATCTGTATTTTATTTCTATTTTGCACACAATTCAGGAAACTCTTAGAGTTTTTCTTATGCAAAAGACCAGGTTGTCAGGACACCAGTGAAGTCCCTGATCACTAATAAGTGATTACTTGTTATGGCTGATTATTAATTTTGGCAAGATTTAGTGGGTGAGAGCCTGGCTATGCAAGTTCAGTGAAAATACTGTTACTAATTTAAATTACACCGTAACTTAGAAATATTTTATTTGCCTGGGTGATTTAAATACTCAGCAGGAATTCTGGGTTATGAATTGGGATTGTAAATTATGATGGTATAGTCAGGAGATAAAAGCAGAGCTTTAGTCATCTGTGAGCAGGGAATCAGGAGGCTGCATTGAGCCTTGTTGCTTTACCAGCTGTACATGATCCAGAACATCCATTCAGTGCATTTGGGACAGGGAGTGTGAACAGTAGCATCAGCAGGTGAAGATGCCTGATTTTTGCAGTTTCTCTGGAAATTGAAAGCTTTTCTGTTGCCTGAACATAGCAGAAGCTCCCAAGCACAGTGGAACTGAGGTTACCACAGGCTGGAAATTTCTGCACTCAGATTTTCCATCACTCTTCCCATCGAGGTGTGACTGTAACTTTTCAGTCAGCATGGACAGGTCTCTGGGTCCACCAGCACAGTGTAACTGCAGTGCCTGGAGGGATGAGGCTCCTGCTGGTAATTTTCTGAGCAGCAGGAGCTACAGTGGCACCTGTTGAGATAGGATGGAGGAACACACCTCTGAATCACAGACGTCTCTTTTAGGCCATGGACTCTGAGTTCCTTGCCTGCAAGGAAGGATGATTGCACTTCTGTCATCAAGATATAGCTGGAGATAGAGTAGGGATCAGAAATTGCACTTGCAGCCTCTTGAATGAAGGGACCTAACAGGGAGCAGAAAAAGAACAAAGACATAAATTAATATATTCACAAGGAATTTGTGTTCAAGACCAGTAGTCATCCTAACCAAACAAAAACTGGGAAAAGAAAGAACATGTAATCACTGTCTTTTTAACTCTTCCCTCCCTGTTTTCTACCTGTTTCCCAGACATGCCAGGAACAACATAAAACCTTCCATTCACTAATTCTTTGGACATCTCCACTGCCCCAGACAGACACATACACTCACTAATCATTACTTTCTACCAAGGCCTGAGAATATTTTTCTGACCTCTTTGTCTGAGAAGAATAAGATTAATCTTTAAAGAGAAGATACATTTTAGTAGCCTCTTTCTATCAGAACTGTACTGATTCACCATCGGAAAGGCTGTCCCTAAATATCCTAGTTGTATGTCTTTCTCCTTCACCTGGTACTTTTAACTATGGAGATATTTTACCTTGTCATGACAATGAAAGGCAGGAGAAGGAAGAGCTGGGAACCATCACAGAAATGGAGGATGAGGGTTACCTACATCTTTTGTCCTTTTAAAAGTTGGTTTTTTTCCTTTCCCCAAAAGATGAGAGAGTTCTTTGGTGTAATTTGTTTTTAGTTTCTGAGCATGTTATGTTATGTGATGCTGCTCCTATCCTGCTTGGTAAAAACTGCAACTCACCCTTTTTTGGGTCCCTTGTGCCAGGCACACTTACTAAGAATGGTTTTGCCTAAGGAGATTTAATTTCAAACAAAGGCAAATGGAGTAAAGGAAAATTGTGACACATAGTCCCTTTTAAAACTAGGAATCTGATTCAGCTGAATCAGTTTCTCTCAAACATTGGTCGTTGTTGACTGAGAAAGTAGAACACTGCAGAAAAGGAAGTATATCAGGTATCACAAAAATAACTTAATTTCTGGTATGTACACCTAGAATTGCAGATAATACTGCAGGAGGGTTAGAAATGCCATTAATTTGTGTGTTTCCATCCTTTTTTCCAGCATCTCATCTAAGTGATTTAGGCTCTGCAACGCTGTTAAAGTGATGCACTTGGTGTGGTAAAATCCATGGTGCCAAGAAGGTTTCCTGAACATGGTTTTGCACCCCCAAACCAGAAAAGATTGATCTGTGTAATGGAGAACAAAAGCCAGCTGATGATAAAGACTGGAAAAAGATGTGGTTTAACTTTTTTTCTGGTATTTTGTACCCCTTTGCACTAGGTCTGTGATGAAATGTTTAAACCTCCGCAAAAAAAAAAAAAAAAAATACCCAAAAAAAAAACCAAAACAAAACCAAACAAACAAAACCACAAATGGCAAAAAGTAAACAAACTCAAAAAGCTTAAAGTTGTTAAAGCAATTAATTTTTGATGCAGAAGGCTTTTCCTTTGCCTGTGGAAACAAAGCCCCACCTTTCCCTGAACAGCCCAGCTATTTGTTTTCATGGGAGATGAAGATGGCCTCTCGCATTGCGGCTGTGTTGCTGGGAAGAAAGAGCTAAGTTTGGCTGAGCTAAAGGCAGAAGAGCTGTTCAGTTCTCATTTCTGCACCCTCAGCTGAAGGCAGAGCCTGGGAATGGGGAGATTTATCTTAAAGAGGGCTGGGAGATGGCACTTGCTTTGTTTCCAGACTGTTAAATATATAACTATTCTGATAATATGTATACAAGTTCCTTCTAGTCCTCTTTCTTGTTGCAGCAGAAGCAGCTATATCCCAAGTAAAAACAATGTTTCATCCTGTCAGATTTGGGTGGAAAGGGGAGGGGAGGATAAAACATGAAAACAATTAAAATGTTTATTTTTAATAGTGTCTGGCAGTAGTCAGAGGTTTTAAAACTATAAATAAACAAAGGTCATAGTTAACAATGAAAAACATATGCCATACACATGTTTTTTAAAACGTAGATAAAGACAATAGATAATGAATAGTATTATGTAGATGGCTCTTCACCAGAGTCTCATCAAAACTGCCATTTCAACATAGAAGAATGTAAAGTTCAAGTGTCTGTCCCTTGAGTTACCTCTGTTCTGATGGATTGAATGTAACCTTCCTCCTTTCATTGATTTGGGGACTTGCTGTGCCAGGAGATGTGTACCTGGTGGGGCCAGGTCTTTGCACCAACCTGCAGCTGCTTTTAAAACAAGTGCAGGATCTAAAACACCCCTTGTGTGTGGAAAGTGGGAAATTACATTTGGTAATGAACAAATGGTGAAGCTCTGGCTGAGAGGACAGCCAGTTTCTGGTATTTGGTGGAAGATGAGGGCAACTTGAGTAGCAGTCCAGACCAGGTGGCTAATCCAACCATGGTGTGTGGTCAGCAGCCCTGCTCTGTCGCAGGATTGAGTGCAGGAATACAGCTCCAATTATCAGAGCTATTTATGTGCACTTGCTTTTGGCAGTCCTGCTTTGGAATGTTGCTTGTAAAAGGTTTCATACTTTTCTCTTAAGCTTCTTAAAGGGCCATTATGCATTCACAAAAATCCATATCCATCTGGTAAGGAATGTCTCCCAACTCAATTAAAACCACACCAATTGCTGCCATTCTGGAGTGTGATTCAGTATTCCAATTGTGCTTCCATAGTAAGGGACGAGGTTAAGAAAGACTGGGAAAACAGTACATATTACAAGAAAAGCATAAAGAATAATAGACTTAAAAGGATTTTAAAAATAATTGTTCTCACAATAGGCTTTTTGGATATTGGCATTTCTGAGTTTTAAGGAAGCAGCAACATTCTCTGCCTTCAGACCACAAGATTCAGAAGTAGGTGGGACCCTTTAAAAGCACTGATATTTTCTTGAATAATTTCTTCTGTGCTTAACAGCAATTAAGATTTGCAAATACATATACTTTTTACTTTGTGTTCCTGTAATTTTACTATTTTTAAATGTTTTCCTTATTGACATTTGCTGCTGTTGCTGTGTATGGTACTTTAGTTACATAGCACTTCAATTTAACACTGAAGGTTTTTCTTTCCCAAAGTACAAAGACAGATTACATAAATGGGCATGATATCTTAGAAAACACAATGGACACTAACAATGTGTGGGAAGTATAAAAGCAAAGTCCAGAATTACTGGCAAATCTAAAGACATTAGAAACAGAGGGAAGAAGGCATCTACCTGGCAGAAGATCAGATTCTAAAGCACTCTGAAGTTAGAGGAAGACATAAGCTCTCCAAAGGATTTTTGAGGAAACAATATATAATAGTGAATGTCACAATTTCAAGTGGTTTGAAGTGGGAAATGAAATTAAAGTGGGAATAAGGGGACAAGAAATAATAGATGCAACTTTCTGCTTGTAAGGCAATAGGGACAGAAAGTTGTTTTTACAGATAATAATCCTTCTACTGCAGGATTATTGATATTAGCAAAATGTTGCACAGCTGTTAGTGATAACTGAATTTGTTGGCTCTTCATGTTAGTATTTCTACCAATGGACTTTCTGTCTTGGCCACAAAATATGACTTCACTTAAATCCTCTACAAAATTAGTTCAAGCCACAGTATAGTTTATTTTTTAAAGCAGTGTTCATGTATGAAAAAAGCTCTCATTTAGTATTTGGATTTTTTTTCCCTGTCTTTTCAATTGGCCATTTAAATACAAGTTAGTAAGTAATTAGAATCACTAGCTATTCATGGAACCTTCTCTATCAGGCTACTGTTGGCATTCTGACTGGACTCCACATAAGTAAGTGATAGGGATGAAATGGAGCAGGCAATGCAACATTTGTCTATTTTAAGCATTTATTGTATAATGAGATTCTTATTTTAATCATTGTCTTTCAGATTATAAATCTCTATTTTCCTTTCCTTGCTACAATGGAATAAACTCACAAGCAATGAAATATGGGCTAGGTTAATATGTCCTTTTAATTCACTGCACGAATGGTAGCACATAACCTGTCAGCTCAATGGAAATCCTTGCCATTAAGTTGATTAATAAGGGAAATAATAAAGCAATAATTTATTTTATTTTGCACCATTCATATATTGTCACAAGATGGTAGAGTCATCCAGAAAAATACATTGATAAACTGGTGTTACCTCGTTGGAACATCAGTAAGATTGTTGGGGGGTGGCAGCACCTGACTTATAAAGGAGAGAGCAGGGTTTGTTTGCCTGGAGTAGAGGAGGCAATGGGAGGATCTTAATGCTGTCTTCAATTACCTCATGGGTAGTTAAAGAGAAGATGGCAAAGATAAACTTTTTTTTTTTTTCAGAAGTACACAGCAAAAGAAGAAGCAGGAATAGATACAATCTGCAGCAAGGGAAATATATTTGCTCCTTAAGAGCAAAGGAAAAAACAGTCTTTTGCAGCAAGGATGGCCAAACTAAAGGGAAATCCTCTTCAGTGCAGTGATTTAAAATACCACTGGACAAGCCCTGTGCAACCAAACATACTTTTGAAGATGTTTTGTTTGGATTTTGGACCAGGTGATGTCCCGAGATTCTGTCAGACATAAAATCATCCTGGCATCATCTGACCATTTTACAAACCTAAACTCCATTAATAACTACTATAAAGTGTATTTAAAGTCCATTAATGAAGCTACAGAATCATACAATCATAGAAGGGTTAGGGTTGGAAGGGACTTACAAGATCATTTAGTTCTAGCCCCTCTGGCATGGGCACAAATTCATGTTGCTTTTGCTGTTTACATCTGACCCTTGCCATCTTCTGACTTTAGAATGTCCACTTCCCATATTGACTTGTCTGCAGTGAAGAGAGTGGCTAATCTGACACCTATAGAAGCATAAAGGAGGGTATTAAGAGATCTTCATAATTCAGGAAGCTGTGAAAAAGACTCATCTGACCTTAATGCAGGGAGATGACAGAGATAAAAATATTTTTCTGTGATAGGAAAATAAAACTTGACGTATCTCTCTACCTGAACAAATAGTCTGTTTTCACGGTGCTACATTTTTCTTTTTCTCTCCCTTTTTCCCTGATGGAAGGCATGCTGGTAAATCAGTCAAAATTCTCATGTGTCTTAGGAATGAAAAACACTGAGGAGCACTGGCATGTACATCAACATCCAAAAATATGTCCTCCCAGTGTATCTTGGAACCACGTGTGTGAGAACGAGGGTGGCTCTCCTGAAGGCCCTGCATTCCTGCAGGAATAGATGCCTGGATCTGAGGGACAGAAGGCAGCTGACATCCCTTCTGCACTTTCTGCTCTGACTTCTGCAGGACAACGTTTCAATTTTCAGAGCAGTTTTGCAGTCTGAACCTTGCCCCTTGTGAGACCTCAGAAGGTACAAATTAAAAAAAAAAAAAAAAGCTGCTTCTCCTTTGGCTGACCATTCAAAAGTGCTGTTATTCTCTTACTGCACAAGTAAATAAAACAGCTTGAAGAGATGAAGGCTAGAACAGTAAAATATATGTGTCATCAACAATATTTCTGAGCACTTTCAATATGTTCCCTGAAGCAGCTGAGGGACTTGGCAACAGCTGGAGCTGTATTTGGTGGTCATCAGAAATTTACACTGACATACACTCCCTTGTAGGTATGATTTTCTGGGGGAAGGGGACTTGTACTATTTGGCAATAACCCTAAAGTATTCATTGGAGGAAAATTTGGCTCAGTATTGAGAAACTGAGAAATATCAAACATTTGAGATTTTTCCCTTCAAATATCATTTATTTCCCTGTTGGTATTTTTGTGATAATTATTCCACACCCCACTGATAGCTTATTATTATTTGTTTATGATTTCAGAGCAAGTCTTAGAGTTTTGATCAGTATTTTGCATTGGTCTCTGCTAAAAGCAAACAAAGCCACATTTTTTTTTTTCATAAAAGGTCCTAATTTCAAGGACTTCCTTATTTCAATGAACAGTTCAATACAACATTTTGGAAACCTGGTGCCCTGTGAGGACTCAGTGCTCAAACCCCTTTTGATTTCAGATATTATATATAAATGTGAATAAGCTGAAGAAAGGTAAGCAGTAGGGAAGCAATGCAATGATATTTGAAGGTTTCTTATATTATAATTTCTTAATATAAAACCAATACAGAGGTGTTTCTGATTGTGCTGATGCAGAATAGCAGATATGGAAATCCTGTTTTGTCAGTTCTTTCTAACACAGCATTGTTTCCCCAGTATATGATTCCCTGCTCTAATTACTTCAGTCCTGAATGACTCAATTTCCACATTTCCTTAAAAGATTACTCAGTCTGTTAAATAACATCAGGATGGTTTTGCTGAGAGTCTGTTTCTGCACTCAGTTTTATCCAGTTATCAATCTAGTGATGGGTAGCAAACCTGAACAACTTTGTTTCTATTGTTTTATTCTCTGTGCTTTGATATCACCAGTGCCTTACATGAGCCTATTTATGGACCAGGATTATCTCAACCCTAATACTGATGTATTATTATTTCATTATGTGTGAAGGTAAAAATTCTTGGGTCCTTTCTATGTGAATGTTGTACTGCATATTTTTATCCATTCTTCTTTCTTTCCTCTATCACCTTTCAAATAATATTTTTATAGGATTCCAAGCATCCCAGTGGAAACATGGTTTGGATGGTTTTTCTTCCAGTTACTTTACCTATCTTTTTTCTCCATGAAATAATTTCTTGGTTTGTTTTTTTTAATCATTCTATTGTAAAGGCTTACAGATTTTTTGCTATGCTGACGTGATGAGTAGCAGGAGATACAGACAGTTAAGATGGAATAAAAGTGCTGGGATACTGAGGTGATGGAGGAAATTAAGTAAATGATGCATTGTTTTACTACTATCAGTAAAGAGTCAATGTTCAAGGAATTAGAGGGCTGATAGAATGCCAACTTCTGAATAAGAAATGAAACAAAAGCCATGACCAAAACCTGTTTGTGGTTATTCAAGTTTCCATGGCTTTGTTCCAATACTAACATGCAATTTTGAAATCCTGGCAAAATTCAAATTCACTTATTTACATTCTGCCTCCCCATATTTCCTATTATTGTATGACACATTCTTGTTACTTAATTGCTGTGTAATGTCCTGTGATGCTGAGCAGGTGCTGCTGCTGTTTTTTGCTTGGGAACATGATCTAAATGTAAACCTGTAGTTCAGCAAATCACCTGTATCTCTAACCTTTGATTCCCTTTAATGTTGTTCATATTCAGACAGGCTAATATTATTTTAGCAATATATTCCTAAATTAATTTATATTCCAACACTTATGCATTTAGCCACAGGATAAAATTTGTCTCAATGTAATAAAGTCATGGTGTGTGGATACGTGGATAGACCTATTAAAAGAGCTTCAAGCTTTTGATGCTTGGAAGTAAAAATATAAAGAAAATAGGCACATTTATTAATTTTCTTTCTTTCTTGATCTAAGGAAATGTATCCCTCAGTTCTATGACTTAATCAAATAACTAAAGCAAGAATTTAATTGTAAATAAATGTTAAAATTTGAATTTTTTTCTTGTTTCAAATGAATCTCTGGTCTTGTTTTTGTCAGGCGGGAACTTCATGTAATCAGAACTTGGCATTTTAGGAATTCTCAAGTGTTTCTTAAGATCCTGTGTTTGGATTTGTGTGAAAAATACATCAGCACGTATCACATTTTGATTTCTGAGAGAAAACTTTAAGGAGAGATATCCTAAAGTATGTCCTTTCAATATACATGGGCAATAACATTGAGCTAGATTTAGAAAGATTTATGGAAAATTGAAGGGTGTTAGTTCACATATGAATTAGAAAAATTTCTCCCTTCTGTTTAACAGACACCTAAATTCTACAAACATCTTTGACTTCACATTAAACTCATAATTCTCTCTTTGCACACACCAACCCCAGCTAAGGAGCTCGTGACCTCTCCCATGCCATCTGCTCTGTAAGTGTCCAAAGGTACCCAAGCTATAGCACATAGCTTGTCTAAAGCTGGCACTTTGGAACCCAAACACAGTGCAGTGTTGGCTGCTTTTCAAATCAAAGTGCCACAAGTTACTTTCTACCCCTCTTACAAGGGAGTCTGGGATTGTAATCTGTCCTAAAATATGGGGAATATTGTTGTTTGTATATCAGGAGTGGGTGGAAGTTGTATCTTTCACAGTCTGTGAAAATGACTGGCTACTGCCAGCATTACATGTTCTGCTGTGCTGGCTGGTGATAACTGAAGCAGCACTGAGCTCTCTGGGTGCTCAGGTCCTTTTGTTAATTGACTGGGCAATCGTTTAGTCCGTGAGATCTCAGGGCAGGAACCATCATCTGTGCTTTTAAATCATCATAAAATTTTGACCTTGTTGATATTTGTTGATGTCAGTGAGGAAAAGTGAATATGGCTGGACCTTTTGTCTTTATGTGTAATAAAGCAAGAAAAAAGATATATTAGGAGTTTTCTCTTATTTTTTGGCTCTAATGTTTTGAATAATACTTTTTCTACCTTTACCCTAGAATTTGGTGGATGATGGCTTCAATGTGACTGTAAACTTTCTTATTCCCTAATGAACCAGTATTTTAAAAAAAAACTTTCAGCACCAGTGAGGTAGGAAAAAACATTAAAATTCTGCTAGCATATGTTTAAGGGATGAGTTTGACTGAAAAATTCAATTTCTTCTCAGCAAGGTTAACACTGAACAAAATCTAAGCTACCATCTTAATAAATGCGTATTCTTCACTTGCACTTTCAAAAAGTGTGGATGAGACCAAATTTTTCACAGCATTTTCAAAATTAAATACATTGGGCTTCTTTATGATAAATAACATCATGCAACCTTAGAAATGTTGAGTGGTTTCATGAAATACAATCCATTTTGCTGCTTGCCAGTAAGCCTTACACAACTTCGCTTTTAAAAATAAAAGAGCAGAGGTTGAAATATTTATGATTCTTTAAATCAACAACTGTGCAGAAAAAGATTGTTCCTGAAAAATTTCCTATTAGCCTTGAATTTCACAAGGGCACTACCCTTTCTATCACTTATTAATACTACAGTGCCTAAAGGCTCCAATTAGGTATTAGAACACAGCAATAACAGGCATTGTAAATGTCCAAGACAAATCTTCCCTAAGGGGCTATAATACAATATTATTTTATAAACCCCAAGTAATTTCTTAAAATAGCTTTATAGTTATGGCAGACTATTACTAACTTTGGCCTAGATCCTGCAATGAAAATGTGCGTTGTGAGTTTCCATCCAGGAAGCGAAGACAAGGAACCTGCTCTTTTAGTAAAAGGCCATTGAAAATGGAAGTTGCTGTTACAATGTGGAATTTTTTTGTTCACTTCCAGCAAAAAGCCTCCAACAGCTTAGCTTGCAGTTGATGCTCAAAATCTACCTTAGAAGTTACTAGTCAGATCACAAGATACTACTGAGAGTGCTCCAAAGCCACCAGTGCCATCAATGACAGAGAAGTAGAAGTGGAAAAGAAACGTGCTCGTTGTCCTGGATGATGAAGTGTCTTTGATTACTTATCAAACCTTTGCTTTAGGTCATGTTCACAGCATTATCTGAGGTGTCCGAAATCAGCTCTCACTGCATGGACCTTTCCCATGGCAGAGTCTGGACTGTCCTGTCCCTTGGTCTACACTGACTCTTGCCCGTGTCCTGAAGCTCCTTTCCCACAGCCATAGGTGCAAACAGCACTTAGCACACATGCCTCTCAAGAGCGCTAGCAAAGGTGGCTATTTTCAAAACTAGATTCCCGACCCACACAACGTTTCCAGCTCCCGATTTCCTGCCCTGTGCCTGGGCTGGCCGCGCCTCTTCGGTCGGCGGCGCGTCCTTGGCGCATCCGTCCGGGTTCCCCCGGA
>WEIU01000421.1:30220-130078 GCA_013389925.1 Aegithalos caudatus | reverse complement strand
CATTTCTCAAAGTATATTTTTCCTTCCTTGTCCCCTTCTAAATATCCTGACTGTGTAATAAAGTACAAGGTGAGGTGAAGAGTAGGGAGTGGTTAGGAGAGAGGTGAAGGGGGAAGGTCCAGAAAGAAGGGGTCCAAACAGTGTTATTCAAAGGAAACTCCAAAGGTTTAAAGTTTTATATATGTTGTCCGCTGTCCACGGTGTCTTAAAATCACAGTTTTTTTAATGTTGGATGCTTTTTAACAACAGAATCATGTTAACCCCTGTAATGCTAGAAGCTAATTTATTACTTTGCTATTAAAACAGACCCATAAACTTTCTGGGCAGAAATAGCCAAAGAAAAACTATGTTGATATTCAAAGTTCCTTCCTGTTTGAGACCCTCTGTCATCACAAATTTTGCCGCTATTGGATTCAGCCCTGTTCCAGCTTATCCATCCCTACTTTCCTCACTGATGTCTTTTACCTTGGTTTTATAATATAGAGCTGGCATAAATCTGAAAGTTAGAGGGCAGAGTACCTTTACCAAGGCAGAACTTCTGCTCTAGCAGCCAACGGGGAACATACATTTGTGTATCTGCACCTTACACCCTTTGTTCATGCACGTCTGAGAGCCAGGGCTTTTGCCAGCTTGGTTTTCAGTACTCAATAATATTGATGCATATTTTCAAGAATTGCTATTTATGCCACTTGTCTTAATTTTTTGTGGAAAAGTAGCCTATTGATTCTAAACTTCCTCCATGTTTCTAATGGAATATCCAAACTCTCACAGCAATAAAAGCATACAAACCATGAAAAGGTTGGGTGTGTACATACCAGTCAACTGTGATTATTTTCTATCAGTTACAAGTTTGCTGTCTAGTTCTAGACTTGTCAAATATAATTTGGCTAAAACCTCTGTATTATCTATACTATTAACATTTTTTCATCTGCTTTAGCAATTATGTAATACAGGGAACACAGTTAAGGCTTTGTTCTTATTCTTGTGGCAACATGCCATTCTTCACCCTTCTCTTAAAATCAGTTCCAACTGTGCTTTCATGCCTGGGACTGGTTTGAGACTATTCTGAAGGTATGGTTTGTCAAGAAAGCTCTTCTTTTGCCATTTCTGTTATAGTCTTGCAGAGTTGTTGACAGTTTCTTTTCTGTACTTAGTTGGATATCATCTTATCTGAACAGCAGTTTGTCAAATGCATAAACAGTTCTGCCACTAACACAAGCACACAGGGGTTTATGGGTGTTATGCTCACAGACCTGTAAGTCTTTTCATAAACCTGAGATTGATTCCTAGATCATACAGAATTTGGATTTGCTGATAAGTGTGCATAAGTAAGCAAATTCTTTTAAACTTGTTTTTTTAAGCTTGCCTTTGCTGAGTGGCTATTCATCAAAACTCATGAGGATGGAAGGACACAGGGCTGTGTTTCCAGCATTTCTACTTTAGGCTGGGTACAATACAATGAGGTTTAATGGATTTTCTATGTTATTAAGGTATCATTATGGCATTCAAGTAACCTGGTAAGTCAAGGTCTCTAAATTATGAACATTTATGATTCTCATTGTTTATTGAAGAATTAATAGGAATCAAGATGATGTCTCTTCATAAAACCTTTCTGTTTGTGTTATGAGATTGCCTGTCCCAGAGAACTCACGTTTTATAATCAAAACTATTAATTGTGAGGGTAAAGGTTTTATGTGTACTGTGACTTGAGAAAAGACAAAACAGCATCATACAATGGAAAATAAGGTTAAAAACAGGAGTAACAAAATCAAGCCTGGAAAATGTGAAGAAAAACATAATGGAAAAATGAAGTATTGTATATTCATAGTTCCCTGGCAACATTTATTTTTATATTTGCATTAGAAATTAATCTGCATGGTACCAGTTTCTTTGAGAGGCGAGAGGTGGAAGGAGATCATAATCTGTTTGTGAGTAACTTTATTACCAGATTAGGTTTTATAGAATTTTCACAGGAAGTATACTGAAATGTTAGGAAAGATTTTTCTAATGGAATGTGCTGGCACAGTCTGGCACAACAGGAAACCCACAAGCATGTAAAAGTGAGGGAGAAGCAAAACAAAGTATTATCAATTTTGAGGAATAAAATTTACCAGCACTCCCAACTCTTGTGAACTGCTAACTCATGAATTTTTATACATTAACATGTGTTCTATCTGGGGAATTTTGCACTACTAAGTAAAATGCTTAGTTCTTTGTCTTTCATGGATCATCCTCTTTACTTTGTCCCATCTGTCACATTCCCAGAATCTTTCAGTGGTACACTTCCCTTTTTAACTCCTGTTATTGTTGATACTTCTGCCTGTTTTTTCTTCTCATCTGCATCTTGTTTTTGTTCACTGATTCTATGAATTGCAGAGTGCCAGTGCATTTCTAAAGAAGTAAAGAACCCATCTCCCTCCTCACCAGCTCTGCTCCTGGTCCTCTGCTGTGTTCCACTTCTGTGCCAGCCCCTGCACTTTCTCTGCTGTGTGCTGCAGGTTCTGCTTTCAGCTCACGGTCTCCACCACTTCTTTAGTCTTGCATGACTTCCCAGTTTCTTTTGCTTTTCTGAAACCCTCTATTACATCTTCCCTCATCACCTTTGATCCTTGACTCATTTTACCCTTCTCTTCTGAACTTGCTGAGTGGAACTGAAATAAGCGAGGACATGGGTCCTTAGAGAGATCTGAATTAAGTCCTGGAGTTCAGCCGTGCCTGGAATTGGGGCCAGGCAGATGGAGTTGATCCTATTACACAACTTAGAAACAAGAAAAATCTTTTGAATCTCTAACTCTCCCTCCTTAGAGCTTATCATTAAAACTGCAGCTAGTGGAGCAGAGAGGTCTGAATGGGGTTGTGTCAAGCAGTGATTTTATATTGACCACCAGACATGCTGCTGATGATCTGAGGGAACAGCCAGAACGATCAAAGTTGTTTTCCATCCTCGGCATTGCGTATTGTTTAGAAGGGAAAAGTCTAATTTCCAGTTTTCTCTATACCTTTGTGGCAAGATTCAAACAGTATTGCAGTTGCCCATGGAAAACTGTGAGATGTGTGTAATGGAATCTTAAATGAAATCTTAACGTTTGCTGTTACTCTCCATGCAGTTCTTGAGCCATAAAACTAAAGTTTACATTGGCAAATCTAAGCTTAAAAGGTTGTATCCATTTCTTCTGTGACACAGCTAGTATTATTCACGTAATTATCATGAATCTTTATCTTAAATTAGATCAGGTTAATGAAATGTTCTCTGCTATGGCTGAGAAACATGGCTATTTGTCAGCTGAGGTAACAGTTGACAAATATGTGCTAATTTTGGAAAAGACACATTTTTGTATCCATACTGCACAGGGGATGCAGGAAAGGAAGTGGCCAAAATGCACAAATGGAAACCTGCTCCCAACTGGAAGAAAGCAACGGGTTAATCTCTCAGTAATTGATACCATCATTATAAAGCTTTTTAATTGGGAAGGCATTCATGAACTCCGTTGTACCAATATTTTCTTCGTTGTTAGAGTTTTGTTTTACTGGAGTCCTGGATGCAGTCACACAGCATCTCACCTGTAGCAAGGTGGTAAAGGGAGAATAGCAAAATTTGGTCACATTATGCTTCGAGTAACTCTTCAAAAGACAATAGTACAACAGTAGTATAATCCAAAGGAAATTGGATTACATGGTGCTTAGAAAACAGAGTCAAGCTGTGGGAGTTACAACAGCAAATATTCAGGTAGCTGTTAAACTGCTGGTGCATGTGAGGATAATATCTATGGTTGGTTTCTTTATCCCTACATGTTTGGTAAACAATAGGCTCTTGGAAAGTTAATCTGCTCTTTGCCTGGGCTATATCGTCTAAGATTCGTGTGAAGGGAAGTTCAATAATTCTTTCCTCTAATGTTGGGAGACTGGTAAGAATATTAAGTCTCTCCAGTGGGAGCAGTAAGACATCAGTTGTGGTTTTACGGGTTCTTTTTCTGTGAATCATGCTTTCCTTTGCTTACCTTTCTTTAGCACCAGTGCTGCTAGGGTCACATAAAGGTTTTACAGTTTGAGGACCTGTTTTTTGTGGACCCCACGTACACCTGAGGAAGAGCAGAAGAGGACAAGATTTGAGATACGAACATCAGAAAGTGACCTGATGTCAATCATAGATGTTTGATGTTTATTTTTATGACTTAATGTGTACAAGATGAATAAATGCCAGTTGTTGTTCTTGTTAAATTAAAAGTTACCTGGCATATTCATATGCTTGCTAGTCTTTATGGAGCTCTAGCAGATATTCTGGTTCTGATGTCTTTATTATTTTTCTCTTTAAAATAAAGAGATTTGCAGAAAAAGAGAAAGTAGATTTTCTAACACTTTTGTTTGTCTTTCTCTTCTATAATAAAAGGATGAACATGGAAATTCCTTAGACTTAAAATGTGGGAAAAAATCACATTAATGATAATTTTTTGTTGTACTATTCATAATTCTCTCCCCTTTCTGCACAATTAAAAGTTATAAATAACAATATAAGGTGTCAGCAATATAGATTGATGAAGCAAAAAAAAACCAAACCCCACCCTAAGCTAAATAAATGTAATAAATTATAATATTCTGTGTTTAGAGTAAATGAATTTACTGCTGTAAAGTACTTCATGATTATTGATTATCATTATAATTTTTTTCTAATAAACGATTATTTTTAAAACAATTTGAATGAATTAATTTGTGCCTGTATTTAATAACAAATCCATTAGTGAATTGATGTATGAAATGACCTTCATAACAACTTTGCACAGTTGAACAGTAACTTGCTGACTAGGACAACATCTCTTTTTTAAATAAGTAATACGGCAGTATTGCTAATTGGATTAAATTACTTCATATGAAAATACCCTCCATATATTTTCATGTATTTTTAATATGAAAAGACTAAGGGGGTTTGCTGCCTGACTCTCTGTGTAATTAAATGCTGTTTGAGTTTTTCTTTTCTGTAGTTACCTTTGAAGAGCTCAGGTCAACTATTTTGGTGTTGTTATTGTGACTACTTTACAAATGGAATACTTGGTTACTAAGCTATTTGGTAATGAAGAGGGATTAGATGCCAAGCTTCAGTTTGGAAAAGATTAGAGCAAATAATTTTTTAATGCTAGCTTTCCAAAGTACTTCTTTTGCTGAAGCAGAGTGATTGTTTTAAACAAATAAAATCCCTCAAGTAATCATTTATTTAATAGCACTTAAGTCAAGCTGGTTTGGTTTTTTTTTTCTCTGAAACTTTATGTCAAAATGGTGGTACTGAATTACATGTTGAGCCATTCATTCCATACCATTAGTTATTCTATTAGTCTTTTTGGTTGGCTGGTGTTCCCTTTTTAAAATAGGAACAGGTAGTAAAGCTTTGGAAGAAGCTTTAGTGAGAAGAACTGTGGCAGCTGGATTTTTTGGCTGTTTTTACTTGATGCTTTGCTCTTTTGTGTGAATTGTCAGTTAATAATACTGTTTTGAAATGAGTGAAGATATGATAAATGGAGTTTCAAAATGTTTATGGTTACACAGCTTTTCATTTTCTGCAGTCTGTACCATTAATAACAATAGATGTGACTATCCTGGACTAGGCCAAAGAGCCATGGAATATCCTAGTATCTTGTCTCCAGGCTAAAAATTTTTAAAGCAGGTGCCTACATGAGAGTAACATTGTTATATTTTCCACAAGGATCTTCTAATCTGCATCGCAGCTCAGAGTTGCAGTTCCTGTGCATTTGATTTACCAGAATGGATTGGTTTTCCACAGCCTGATCCAGCCCCACTGCAGATCCCATGGCAGTTCCCTGCATTTGGAACATCCTATGGCAAGAAGTACCACAGCTCAACTGCCTGCTGGCAAGGAATCATCCTGCTTTTGTTTATTTCTGAATTCCAGTTCGTTTCAGTCAGAGCTGATGTGGTTCTCAAACTTGGGAGATCAGGTTTGGTCTTCAGTAGGGGGGGACTCTATCTCTCTGCCTTTCTCTTATTATCTGTTATTCACTCTCAGTAAGCTGAAAGGTAAGGGAGTAATGAAATGTCAGGAATTAAAGTTAATTTTTTCTACTAATAGTATGCTTTCTTCTGTTTTAACACTGTGAAGAGAGAACAGTGATATAAAACTTCTTTATATAACAAAATAATTATATTTAACTCAATCCATGGGAAAAATGCTTTAGTATTCTAGGAAAAATAAAAGAAGCTCTATTCCTGCTTTTAACATTTTGTATTATTGAAAAATGAATAAAAGTTCAAAGTCATCTTTCTCATTGGTTGGCCTAGTTTTCTTGTGTCAGATTGATAGATTTTCCTGTTTCCCTCTGTATTCCTGAACAATAAGAGCATCTTCAATTTTCCTTGTGTGTTGAGGCCAGTATTTTGTGCTTTGTTTGGTTGTTGGCACCACAGAAAGCAGAGAGGGAGATGGTCCAACCAAGAAAAAAACCTGCTAAATTGCAATAACAGCATACCAGTGAAAAAGGGTTTTGGAGGAGGTAAATGGCTTCAAAAGGTATAGAGTGGTGGTCATTGGTCCTTTTTAATTACATTTTTCAGCTGTTAAAAATAAGTTTAATTGTTTACTGAGGCTGGCACTGTATTTGTTCAGAGTGACTTCAGCATAACCCTGCTGATTGATAACACTGAGTTATGCTTCACCTTTGTCTTCCACTGTATTCTGTAGTTATTATATACTGAAAGAAGTTGAGTAGATTTTTGTTACTTATTGGTTATGGGCCACAACGCTATTTATCTCAGACTGGCAGAAAATGAATGAAACTGGGAGTAGAAAAATTCTGATTATGAGCCTGAATTTTGTGACTGGAGGGAAACAAAGGTAGAAGCATTGACAATTTTATTTTATACAGGGTTGTATTTCTTAGCCAGTCTAGAAGTCTCTCTATAGTGCTCCCTCCTTGGTATAGTCTCTCCCCATTATTTTTGTGGGACATGCATGAGGCTGATCCTCTCTGAACATCTGGCCACAAAACCTGTGATTCATCCCTGTCTCTGGGCTTTTACCTTTTATTTTTTACTTTGTTCTACATTTTCCTGATTTTGTGCTGAACTGCTGACTGTCTTGTGTGTGCTTTTTTGGGAAGAGGGTGTTTCGTTTTGTTTTTTAACTTGTAAATTATGAGAGCCACCTTTCAGTAACTGAGGAGTAGGACACTCCTCTCCTTGAGCCTTCAGCAGGAAAGCCTTTGCCAGTTTTGACCATTCAGGGTGCCTGTTGTCTGCCAAATTAACCCTGAAAGATGAGATGTTTAGGGGACAGACTTATCACATGCTTACACCCCATCAATTGGTTGCTTTTTACAACAGGGCGAAATGCTTAAAATTTAGATTATTTCCTCCATGTATCTGTCTGCCTGCATGGTTTGGAGATTTACAGACTGCAGAGAGGACCTCCTGCTCATCAGAGACAGATGTCTTCTGCCAAGGTCTTTGTACAGGTCTGGAGAAATGTTCCTGCTGTGGACAGTGAGTCAGAGTTGGAGGCTATCCTGCAGCAGTGGAGGATGCTGTGGGGTCCTGATGTGTTCCCCAGCCCTGAGTGGTTATAGGGGATTGTGTGCTTACTTTGAGCTTGCAAGTGTTGTGTTAAAGTAGCATATTTTTGTCTGTTTTTGTGTTGTATTTAATAGCAGTTGCTCTGCAGAAAGGGACATCTAGATCACTGAACAAGTAATATTTTATTAAGGTTAGTTTGCTAGTGTTTAAAAGAATGGGGGTGAAAATATCAGTTGATGTCTTGAACTTATGAATATTCCATTAACTGTCCAAGTCTTTTCCTCCTCTGCTTTTCTGTGATTTTCTGTAAATTTAAGTGATCAGGAAGATGAATCCTATAAAATCCAGATAACATTCAGCATTGATAAATGCTAAGTGAAAAGGGGTGTTTGGAACATTTTAACTTTGCTTATACATTGATTGGCTGTGAACAAGGCACTTGTTACCTGCAGAAGTGATGCTCTGGAGTCAGGATACACCCTGTGAAAAGCAAAACTCAGAGTAGTCAACATGCATGACAGAATAAAACATCTTGTTCCTGCTGTGTAAGCCCACAGTGGTGCACCTGCATCTTGGACACTGATTCTGACACAGCTCTGATTCTTCCATGTCAAAATGTCATAACGGGATAAGGAAAGGTATAGAAATATGCAGAGTTGTGAGAAAGCTTGTGTGTGAGGAATGATGAATAGCTGAGGGGCTTTTATCTTGAAAACCTCTCAAGTGTGTTAAAAGTAAATAGGGAACATTATTCATTGTTTTCCATATTATAGGACTGAGGAGGCGACAGTTTTTTGGCATTTCATAAGAAATTAAAAGTAGGTTAGCTGCAGAGCTTCTTATTGTGGTTTTGCATTCAGATATCTTCTCTTGACCACTGCTGGGGACAGAACAGAGTTACCAGGATTCCTGTCTGACCTGCTCCTGGTGGCTTGTTGCTGTATTTATGCACGATCCAGATGGAACACACAAAGTTCTCAGAAGACAGGTGAAATGATTACAGCCAGGGGTAGTTCTGTAGAGTAACACAGATCGCTTGGCAAGCTGGACCCGATAGATCAGCATTCATTTTTACATGGCCAAGAATGTTGTCATACATCCAGAATAAAGAAAATAGTTTGCACTTGCATGTTCCAGAAAAGAGTTCCAAAATTGTGTCACTAAAAAGTAGTTAATTATAATGGTGCATAATCAGTTAAACATCTGTTCCTGGAGTGATATTAATAAAAGTGCAGTGATAATATCATCTTGGATCCAAAAGTGAGGAATAAAAAGCAGAATTAAGGAGTGTTACTTACGTTGCTGCTACCGAGAAAAAGATGACCAGAAGAAGGTGTTACAGTTTAGTCAGGCATGATTTGAGAACTACAAAATCTGTGCTGTATCCTTGAATGTCATCTCATAAATCTTTTTCACTTGTTTGAGGTTAGGAGGTTATTTGATCATGTCCTAGGAAAAAAAAAAAAAAAAAAAAAGTCTGATGTTGAAGATATTTTAATTTGGGAAATAATAAGATACAGCCATTGGAGAACTCGAAACAAATTAATTCAGAAAAAGAATGCCAATGAAAATCTAAGTGAGAGTAATTAACCTTTGGAAGACATAGGAACTGTAATGGAAACTTTTACCTTCTTAAGTTAAGACTGAATATTGTAAAACTTCAACAAGTTAGTGACTTGACACATTATTACTGGGAGGGGTTCTTAGCTTTGTGATCATGTTGTCTCTTCTGGGCATTAAAATAAATGACCTGGTGAAAATCTACTTCTAGTATGTATTCACATGTACTTACATGAATACTACCAAACCCATGATTTCAGTGGTTTTGGGTATGGACATAGAAATACCAAGACAATCTATGCAATGTTTCTTTCTGTATGGTAGAAGCTGCCAGTCTAGTATAGTACTTGTAAACATGTGACTCATTGTTTTTAATACAGAAGTAGAATCCTGCTAGTTTCAAAATAGTGTTGTTGACTGTACAGTAGTACACTGTGTATTTGGAAGTACTTAACATTGGATAGTTTCCAAGTGTCTTTTGGCTTGACACTGGCAAACGTGTTCACCAGGTGTACTTCATCTGTGAATAGCTCTGATTTGAATTCTGCCAAATACTCTGGCTCTAATTTAACTCTTGAGATGTCAAACCCAATGACTTTAATGGTGTTTGTTTATTGTTTCATGGTGCACAACTAATTCAGTTTCTCCATCGAATTTAATCCTTGCTACTTTACCTAAATCATACTGACCACAAAAAAGGTATTAGCAAAAGGAGTTGCAGTTTAAAGATAATTAGTCTGTCTACATTCTTCTGTAATGAACTGTATTCCTACTTTCCCTGTCTTTTGCTGCCATTAGGTTTTGGTTTTTTTTTTTATTGAGGGGTGGGTGTTGATAAAGGGGATGCTGCTAAAACCCAGTATAGCTTTAAGTCAGTATAGCAGCTTTATTACAGAGATGAAAGTCATGAAGAGCTTTGTGATTTGAATGTTACTATTCTTTGATCTTTAAGTTACTCGTTAAGTTTAATGTTTCAGTAGCTACTGTTTTGAAGATCCTCTTCTGTACCTTGTATTTTAAATTTAAAAAAAAAAGTTATTTCTGTAATTTGGCACTGTATCTTTCCTGTACTAGGAAATGTGACCTTTTAGCCGTATTAAAAAGATTTCCTCTTAGACTTTCTTAGTACTTTTAAAAATAATTTATGCAACAATGAAACTAGTATGTTATAATTTATAAACACAGGCTGAACAAGTTAGATGTCTATTTTTTTCATATCACTTTCAATCAAGCTTACAGCCAGTTGGAGAATCTACAGTTACATCATGTGTGTGCAAAATTAGTGTATTTTACTTACTGAAATGACAACTGTTTAAAATAACATATAAATCACCCTGAGGATTCACCAGTAAATTCTGGTAAATTCTTAAGTAATCTAGGATTATTTTTGTATTATTGATGGATGATCTCTTGTGTAACAGGTATGAATATATACATTATATTGAACCAAAATTCTAATTCCACAGGAGTAATCCAAGGTATTAGAGGAAAGGAGAAATTTTAATGCTGGCAGTTTTTTAATAGCAAATGCTTTCTAGACAATTTAATTACTGCTGTTTCAATTTGTAAAGTAAAAATATAGGGAGGGGGTTTCATGATGCAGCTAGATTTCAGTTTCTTGCTGTGTTAAACAGCCACTAATAATTTGGAATTAAATTGAGATACGATGCATATGCTGCGGGAAAGGTTATGTTGAAAAATAGAAAAATAATAAACCCCCCACAAAACATTTATAACACTTGAAGCCCGCAAGCTTTTTTCTCCTCTGTAACTTAAAACTGGCTTTCTAAGACAATGTGAAAACCATTATAAAAGTATTCAAGAGCAAAGTCCTTTGCCAGAATTCGGTAGCAGGATCTTGAAATGTTTTTATGGTATCCATGCTGCAGGCATTAGAGGAAGCTGCTGTTTGCTTCCACTATTCAGAGCTCAGCACTTCATGTGTAGTCTCTCCACATGCTATCCTGATTCTCTGGTAAAAATTATTGCTGCCACCCATTTCTGCAAACAGGTACCATTTTCACAAAAAAAAAAATTTTTAAAGTCACATCAGCTGAATGTCACCATTAATGAGGTCTGTATGGAAAACACTTATGGTACAGCGTGTATGATCAAAGATTGCAAGACTTAGTTAATACAATATGTATTTATACAGCATTTTGATGGAGTATGTGTCCAAATGTTATTGTCAATAAATCCTGACAATAGCCAAGCTGAGAAAATACAAACTGACAATAAGAGCTGGCACATGAGTAGAAAAAGTTATACTTCGGGAATTTCTAATAAAATAAAAGGATATTAGATGACTTAAAATAAGCATTTTCTGAATTTAATTCTTCCCAGGACACATCAATTGTATATTTAAGCACTTACATTATGAGCCTGGTGAGAGTGATAGTTGCAGTTTCTGGGATTTTTGTCAAGAACAGAGAATGCAGAACATGTTCTGTCTTCTTTCAAGGTGACTAAGATCTTACTTTAATGAATATAGAATGGAGAAACTTGCTCATACCAGTCTGAGAGAAATACATCAATAGTTCCTTTTGTCCAAGATGATAGCACAATACTTGAGTCATTTTAATCATGTTTGTGAGAGAGATAAATTCCCATTTTCTATAGTGAGAAACCAGCTCTTTGTAATTGGTTCAGCATTCTAAGTCAAGATCCATTTTATAAAATAATATTCCGTGCTTTGCTATTTTTAAAGATCCTCAAAATACAATTTTTAAGTTTACCATAAGAAATGTATAGTCTGTGACAGAAATGCAGTATTACAGTATTTGCTTTCTGGTTTGAGTATTCTACACAATGTGCATATTGACTTAATTTTAGCATTTACCAAAATCTGTAATCTTGGCTAAAGTTAAATTTATACTTTTATCTGTAGTATTTGTTGTTCAGAAATTGTAGTTGAAAGTAAGTGAAAATTTTGTTTAATTTATGATGCAAATGATACATGTTGAACTTTGATAGCTAACTCTCTCATTTTTGCTTCTGTGACACATATTGATGGGGTTGATAAATGATATTCAATATTTAGGAACAGTTTAAAATCCTCACAAAACAGACTATTGGTCCTCTAGACGAATATGTTTCTGAATTCTGTCATTTGAAAAGTATGAATTTCGATTGCAGGATTATTATTTTTGAGATGATAGGAGAAAAAGAAAAATTAGGGGGTGCAGTGATGATGCATAGCTTGTAGGAAAGCAGTAAACTGCTAAATATCATGCAGATTCAGATGACTATTGTTAATACAGTGGAACACCATCCTTCAGGTAAATACTTAAATACTGGATACCTCTTTAGTTGTCAGAGGTAGGGTTTAATGGTAATCTGTACTTTCTTTCTGTCTTTTTACATCTACCTATCATGTAATTGCCATTTTCTCCCATTAGTGTAATACAAAGAATGATTGTCCTGGGTTTCTTGCACTTGCTGTAATGGAAATACAAAAGAATTTTATTCTTTTTATGTGTAAGAGGCCACAGATAATGTGATAAAATGGCAATAGCTCCTGATGATAAACAAAAGCAACCCTGCATTACTTTTCCAGGCCTGACTGAATGATGGGTCTGTGGGGCTTGTGACAGAGGTGTGAGAGGGTTGGGTTTGGGGGAGGTCACTTGTCATGGGTTTTCACTATTTCCAAGGCATTTCAGCCAAGTATGGAAGCTCAGTAATCTGCAAGTAAATTAACTAAACTCCCATGTTTATTGCCTGTATTTTCATCTAACATCATCTGGGATGAGGGTGATGGTGATTAGAAGGAGATATTTCCTTTTCTTCATCACAATGTAAAATAGAGAAGCTGCTGTGATGATGTTTGAGCACAAGAGGGTTTGGTGCCTCGTTCTGCCTGGAGATTTTTCTGCCTGGGATAAAGCTGGCTGTTCACCTGGCTTTCCAGGTACCTGTTGGCCAGCAGGGGGGCAGATGGTGAGCAGGTACCAGGCTGACCAGGGCATTTGTTCAGGGCTCCAATACAGCCAGTGCTGTGGGTCTGTGGGGCGAAGGAGCTGGTGATGAGGAGTGGGTGTCCATCCCAGAGAGGTTTCTGGAGTATTAAATGCTGCTGTAGAACTCCTTTTTACATACTTTGGGGAGGAAGGGAAATATGCGTTTGTATTTAATTTCAGACTAGCTCTCATCTGGTCTTGCAGACTGAGTGCTCCTCTCCTTCTGAAAGGCATTAGATGCATTCCTGGAACAGAGCTTGAACTTGATTTCACCCACAAGAAATCCCATCAGCATGCTTGGAGGCAGCATTGTGCCACAAACCAAAGCACAGAAGGGGGGGAATGAACAGGATTCCATCCAAAGCACGCTCATGTCCTGAACTCAAAGAGACACCAGCATGGGGACAGCGTGGTGGTTGCCAAAAGATCAGAAGTGGTGATGGAGATTTTGATACAGTTAAAACACAATGAATTTTCAAAAACCAATTGTCAAACAGCAAGAAATACCTCCATGAAATTCTCCTTCTAACTGAATCAATGACATGGGGAGGTCTGGATTAAGCCCTTCTTTTACTCCTGGTTTGTCTTCCATACTAGAAAGACCTTTGGGTTCTGTCTGGGAGCAAAGGGTCTAGGCACATCTTCATAGCTCTGGCCAACTCACTGCCTGTTAAATGTACTTGAATGTTGCTTGATGTAGTTTTATATATTCAGAAATTGAGAGGGATTCTGTGTTATTTCTGTACACAACACTCCTCAGTGTTCTTGTGTATTGGGTCTGGCTGAGATTTAGTTCATTTTCCCACATCAGCCCTCCCAGTGCTGTGCTTTGCATTGGAATCCAGAAAGGTCTGGAGAACACCTCAGGCTGCTGCTGAGCAGGGCAGGCACAGCATGGATCCTCTCTTTCTGACAATCCCCCCATCAGGAGGCTGGGGGTGGGCAAGATCCTGGGAGGGGACACAACTGGCACAGCTGACCCAAATTAACCTTAGGGTTATATTCTGCACTACGTGACATACGCACAGGTATAAAATCCAAGGAAAGGAGGAGAAAGGGGAGCATTTGTTATTGGATTGTTTGCCTCCTGGAGAAACTGCTGCCCTTGCTGAAGCCCTGCTTCCCAGGAAGTGGCTGAACATCACTTGGTCATGGAAAGTAGGAAATAAACCTTTTCCCCCCACCCCCGCTCCTTTGCTTCTGCATGTACAGACTTTCACTTTTGCTTCAGTAAAGTGCTTTATCTCAACTTATGAGTCATTTTCCATCTTATTTTCTCTCCCCTGTCCAGCTGGAAAGGGGAGGGATCAAGAGGCTTGGCGAGCACCTGGTGTCCAGACAAGGTCAATCCACCACATCTTGGTAGCCCTGGGTCTTTGTGTGCAGTATTTTTGTCTGTCTATGGCACGACTGAGCTTGTGAAGGTGAACTAATTCTACATCTTGTAGTGCCAGGGTGGAATAATTTTTGTAATTACTGGGATCACCTGTGAAATACTCACTAAAAGTTTTGTTGAATATAATATGAAATAGAAGCAGTGAGAGGCATTCAGAAGAGTTAAAAAAATTCAGCTAAGTAATTTTTGTTTGCCAGTATTATGGATGGTGCATTTTGAAGTCATTAAGGTATTTGAAAAGGGAGGAACAGGTTCTATTTTTCAAAGGTACAAGGGTGTCTTGCAATATTTTTATATCCCATTACTTCATCTGATGACCAGTGTAAGAGAAGGGAATACAGGTGACCTTGCCCCTGATAAGTAACAGCTGTGTTAATTACCCAATACAGCCTCACCTCTGATGAGTCACAGCTCTATCCAATAAAGATAAATGTGATAAAAGGGAGTGGGTTAGTTGGTGAGGGGAATCATGAAGGAGGAGGAACCTTGAGGAAGAGGGACCCAGAGGATCAGGAAGAAGAAGGATCCTGGGGAGAGAGAATCCCTGCAGTGAGGTCAGTGTGGGTGTGCAGTCAGAGCTGTTGTTGGAACCTGCAGTCACAGCCTGGCTGGGTAAAAGCTGCAGTCAGAGGCTGCAAGGGAAACCTGCAGCAGGAGCTGCTGCAGGCAGAGTCAGTGACTGGTTGGAGTCAGGATGGCTGAGCTGTGAAGAGGAATGAACCAGGACCCTTTTCATGCTGTGATAAACAAGAAGTCTGTGTCTTGGCTCACTTCTACTCTCTAACAAGAGGGCCACTGCCACAGACCAGGACATAAATTAAAAAGCTGTGTGGGTAAAAATGGAACAGAAAAACAAGAATCAGCTTTATCACAGCTGTTATTTAAGACCTTTGAAAACTTCTGACTTTAATTCTTAGGACAGATTAATTCACAGTAGCTTGATTTACCGTAGTGACCTTTAACATCATGTTATGTCAGATACAAGATACATAGAACATTTGAACTGAAAAATACAGGTTAAAATATTTTTATTAAAAAAAGAAATTATTGTCAGCAATGTTATGTCATCAGATAACCCAAGTCTTGTACTGCTCCAGGTCAGAATTCAGGGGATGTGATTTATCCTTGTTTGCTTAAGCCAGGGGGACATGGGTCTCAGACTTGAGTTTCAAAAGTGAACTATTGCCTTTCAACCAGCCCTATGGGGCCCCATTGAAGTAGGCCCTTTACCTTTAGGGTTAAACATTCTGAATGGATAAACTTTAAATAAATATGTTACATTTTACGTTGTCAAAGCTGCTTTCCTTGGAAGGTTTCCTTAGCTTGGAAGAAGAGCTGATGTATTTGTTTCTAGAAAGATTATATTTCATAGGAAGTGGTAGGAAATAAATTTTTCCTGTGTTTTTTCCTTTTCTCTTGGAGTGGTTTTAGTTGTAACCTACCTAACACTTCTAGGTGGATTTCTTAGGTGTAGCTGGCAACAGCCACAGTAAGTCTGGCCTACTACCTACAACAAGGTAAGCCTAAAAGTAAGGCAGGCAGCCACAGGAGTGCTTAGTAATTGTACCTTAGAATCTGTGTTCATAAAAGTACTTGTGCACTGCTTTGCTTTTCTGAAGTTCTTATGAAGTTCATGTGCTTGCTGGCTAGTCTTTCTCATCTTCTGAAAAAGCTGGGATCTCATCCCATTTCAGTAAAGTTTTGGGACCTTCTTGGTCAGCTTTGATGTCCATTCCTGCCTGTCTGAATCCAAGCTGGAAAAAGTAGCTTTCTCCTCTGCATCAAAATGTTGATGGGGAGACAGAGGTTCTGATGAGGAAAATAAGCATAATGGAAATTACAGTGATGTCTTCAGATGGTGAGTTATGAATTAAAAATTACAGGTGCAGTCCTCAATGTCAGTTAAGGATAAGAATGTGATGGATGTGAACAAATATGCTCTGGTGATTCAACTGTTTCTGCATGAAGAGTTGTCATTATTGTTTATTTATGAAGTACTGCGAAGATGTGCTGGGTTTCATAAATGATCTGAGAAATAGATGGGGAGACAAAAGATGCTAAAATTATTAAGGATTTTTAAGTACCGCTTCAGTTCTGCAGTTCTTACAGGAAAATTAAAATCATGACTTTTTAAGGTGGATTTATATGTGATAGCTGTTGGATTGCTGTATTGGATCATCATGGTTCTAAGTTTGCCTCTCTCATTTTATTCCATGAATAAGTTGATTGGTACAAGGTATTCAGTAGACTTTGAAAGCAATGCAGTAATACCAAGTCTTCAAATACATGTTAATTACTGTAATAATATTTTGCAAGTCTGGAGACCAGAAAAAATGATTCCCAGAAGGAGACCGATAGTTCCAATGAACTAACCTTCAAAGAGAGGTTCCAAGTATAAAGAAATAAGAAACCTCTTTGATGCTGCTATATGAAAGTTATCTTGAATTTTATTTTCATGTAGTTGTAAGAACATGGATTTTAACTGTGCATACTAGGAGAGAAGAGAATTAAATGAAGAACATATTTTAAAATACTTTAGTGGTGGGGTGTTTTTTTTACACATGAATAATGATCATAAATCATTATTTTTTTATATTTTTATTAGATACTTACACATTGAAAACAGAAAAAGTAAAAACTTTATTTTATTTCTCAGGAGAGAAGAGGTAGGGCCAAATGTTATCCTTGGCAGGCATAAAGATTGTCAGGATTTAGTCCACACTTGGTATTTGCAAACTGTTTGCGTTTTGTGCTTGTATCTACTGAGTTCTGATGAAAAATTGCTATTTGCCTGTTGGGCACTCCTGGAATAAACCCCACAGTTTTTACTTTAATTTCTTTTAATACACGCATTTTGTAATGTAGCAATGTTTCTCATTGTAAAGAACAACAAAAACCATTTAAATAATTTTACTAAATCAGTTAATTATGAAAGACCATGCTTCTGTTTTTCCTTTTCTGTGTTGCAATAATATTTGAGCTTTAACAAAAAAGGTGATCTGTTAATTCTTAGACTTGGACTGCATAATGACTACTTATAGCCTTTCTTACCTTTATTTGACCCAAATAAACCTGAAAAAACTCAGTACTCTGAACGTTGGTGACTGAATATAGACATCATCCCCAGTAAGCAAAGAGGGAGTAATTGGATACATTGACATAAAGTGCAAAGGCATTGACAGGATATAATGAGCAGTAAACTTGGGGGTGGGGGGCTTTCAGTGAAATTGGAACACAGTTGAAGTAAAGGAAGTGAAATTTCAAGTATGGCACAAGTATAAAATACTGGTTTCAAAAATGTGTACCACTGCAGTATAATAAATAAAACCAAGTTTAATATGCTGAGACAAAGTTTTTTGATTGATATAGGAATGCCTAGATGAAGCAGTAAGTTTAGTTGATATGAAAGACAAATTGGTATACTTGTATAAAGTATATCTAAATGCAGGGAGTGACACTGTCAGAGCAGATAATAAAATGCTTGAGAAGGAAATTTGGAGAAAGAAATGTACAATAAGAAAATGCGTTTACACTGGAATAGTTTAAAAGGGCTGCAGGTATGTTAATTGATGCATTGGAGTGACAAGTTTACTGAGGACAGACTTTAAGCAATGTGGGGCTTTTTAAATGTCTTTAAAGTCTGCAGTACTTCACATGGTAGGAATAGGTTTCTTGAAGTACAATATTATCATTAAGATAATTCCTATATTTCTGTATTGTTTACTAGTAAAAAACATCAGAAATTAATTTGAAGTGTAAGGAAGATGCCAGAGAACCCTTATGAATGCTGATAGAATAACTTATGCTACTGGTTTTATTTTGATAATTTGCTAAGTGTAGACATATTAAATCAAGTTCATACCCTTTTTATTTATTGGTGCCTGCCAGCGGCTGTTTATAAATGCAACATGTGCTCAGGACAATATATGCAGGGTAATATTTATTTTGATTATTTTGGCAGGTTCAGGTCAGCTGCACATTTTGTTATTTTACTTTTTCCTTCCCTTCACTTCATTTAAGTCAGGAACCATAGCTTCCTGTAATGTGGCTTTCAGATATTCTCTAAGGAAATAGAATTTCTGGATTCAAAAGTTGCCCATCTCAAGTTCAAGAGCTCTTCTTTCTTCATGAAAACATATTTATGAAACTATATAGCTTAGGAAAATTTTAATCAGCCTTATGAAAGTCCTTTCTCTTTAAACATAGTAGGAAATCTGAAAGAATTTAAAGATAAAGGCACATTGTTGTAGTTTAGCAAACTGTCTTAAAGGTTCATAATAACACTGCAGGATTCAGGAATTTAAATTCATTTTATTATAGAATCAAAACCACCTGTAAGCATATAAAATACTTTGCCTAGTTTACAGACTTAACATTCCAAAGCAGTATGGCCAAAAGTTCCACCTTTATTTTGAGCTTATGGAACTATTAGGAGCTTGATGGCCTTCTCTGGGAACAGAGTGAATGTTGAAAAGAACCAAGTCTACTTGGAATGTAAACTTAGTGGGGTGGTTTTTTTGGTTTTGCCTTTTTTTTTTTTTTTCCAAGTTATGCTGCGTATTAGAAAGTAAGATATTGGAATTTTCACTTCTTTATCAGATAATGCATTTGGGAGTGAATGAGGCTAGTTGTGGTTTGTAGTTATTTTTGCTACTCTTTCTTTCTGAACTATGCAGCTGCAAAATTATGGAATATAAACAATGTGGCCAGAAATTTTACTTGTCTTGTGAATGTTACATGCCTTGGGCTAATACAACTTATAAAATCTGGTGGCAAACTTAAAGAAATAAACTAGTGTCACATGCACTGTATAAGCTTGTTGATGCAGACAGTGTCATTTAACTTCTATTCAAACTAAATAAGAAATTTGTTAATCTTATTCCTGCATGCCTCTTAAAGCCCACAATAATTTTGTATATTTTTTTTTTCAAAATTATGAAATAAATTGCTACCTAAAGCTTGTAACTGCTGATTATTCAGTGGTTAGCTGATGATTTACAGATGGGAGCAAGATGATCCAGTTTGCAGGCCAAGGAGCTTTTTATAGTTCTGGTGTATCATTTGGATAAAATTGCAACCATGGATGCTTTAGAAGGTTGATCAAGTAGTTAAAGTGAGGTACCTCTTGTTAGGTTACTACATCTGTTCTTTATTTGACTGTGGTGAGTATGGTGAAACTTGCTGGGGCATTCATTAAAACATCTGTCTCATGAGCATCTCTGTAGAGGATACCTAAATCTGAAATGTGTAAGGAAGTTAGAGAAAGTGAATTCCCTTTTATAATTTCAGTCCAATGTTGGTATTTTGCCTCAGTGCCTCTGTCCTGGATCTTCTTCCCTTGCCCTTTTCTGGCTGTTGCCTGTAGTCCAGGACTTCATTTCCACATTTCACGTAGGTGGTGAGAGACTTCTCTCAGGTGCTGAACTGGGCTTATCCTAATGATGGTTTCCAAAGCTTATATGTAGATATTCTGCATTGGTCAAATTGGTCTGAGAATATTACATCTCTGAGCAAAGAGTTTATTGTGGTGAGCAGTTGCCTGGAAATGTGTAAAGAGATTTCTAAACTGATCTAGATTTCAGTGAGACACTACAGGTATGAAGACAGTCTTATAGTTTTTAAACCTCTTTTAAAAACACTCTTATCAGTTTGTAAATGTATAAAAACGTAAATAATACCTGAGATAAAGGGAGATGTCTCAAATAAAGAAAAGTACAATGTACAGAGCAGCCGTATGAGTGTTGCTCTATATTGCATGCAAGTGAACATGGCTTGCTTTAATAATGTCACAAGCTTTGTAAACCTGTAAAATAAATTGAAGAAAAAATAACTCCAGGTTTAGCATTCTGAAAAGCACTATTTTTTTATAGAGAGAATCAGTGTTTGTGCTGAAATCTCAAATGTTGAAGACACTTGTGTTCTGGGTCAGGTGATGGTAACTGCATCCTCAATGGTTTTTATATTCTGTTGACATTCTCCAAATGAGGTTGGTAGTTGCCTCTCTTATTCAGTACAGCTCCAAGTCATTTCAGGAAGTTGTTATCCATTAACTTTGCTATTTTATTAATATTATTCTCCTCCTCCCCCCTTTCTACTCAGCTGAACTTAAACAGATGCTATAGTTGTGCAGGTATCTGATTTCAGGCTCTAGGGCCAGCAGTATGTCCTTAAAATTCTGAAATTGGCTCTAGAAATAGCCTTTAAAAGGTTTACAGAGTAACCATCTTATTTTGTAGTACAAGCCATAACTGGAAATGTGATTTCATCTACTTTAAGATAAATTTGCAGTCACGCAAACTGTAGTAACAGTGATTTATCACAGCTGTAAAAGATTGGTTCAAGCTCAAGAACTTACCCAACAATGAATGTTTTCATGAGACTTATTGCCAAGGCAGGTACAGGGGAGGTTTTGTTTTTAATATCTCAGATGATTTAGTTGATCAGAGTGAGAGCAGAGTGGCAATTTATAATTGACAGACAAAGTTAAGTCTTTCTGTCAGGCAGCATTAGGTGTGGAGTAAAGGTCAATGAATGCCACCACAGTTCTTCATTGCCCTTGGTAGCCAAGTATCTACATGAAAGTCAATGTCAGAATTTCACCAAGTGACAACTGATTTAACCCTTCCTTCACCAGTTTTGAATGCAGCTCTGTCACAGCTGTGAGATGTGACACTTGCTAAATGGAATGGCTGGGTTCAGTTGTCATCTTAATCTACAAGAATGGCTGTAAATTTTCAAAACTTCTGCCCTTCAAATATGTATGGAGATTATACGTAAAGAAATTTTGACAGTTGAAATCTTTCTTTCAAACCCAGGTACTTAGAGCACGCTGTAAAGGTGCCAAGGAGTCCAGCAATCTTTTTGATTTATTTTCTACACTGTAGAGGGAGCTGAGTGTACAGCAGACATCTGACATCTTGATGGAGTTCTGGAGATGTGTTCTGAGGCAGGAGTTGTTTGCTGATGCATCTGAGTTTATGGTGAACTCTGGATGAGTAGCCAGACTTTCTTGTACTGGATTTCAAGTCTTGGTACACTGCTTCTGCCAGGTGGAAGTGATTTCAGGCTTTACAGCTTAACTTTGCAAAGTCAATACTCTCTGTGCCATAATCTCATTCTTTTAATCTTGTCTGATCAAATCTTGTCAGGTTGTCCCTGAATTTCAATCAAACCATACTGGTTAAAACTAGAAGTGCCCCTTAAAGGGAATTTATAGTATTCCTTGGGATTTGGCAACATAAAGAAGATACTGGTTTTCCAAAGAGACCTGCAAACCCCTTGCTCTCTGGCATTGACAGTGTTATTCTCTGAGGTGTATCCTCTGAGAAAATTCCTAAGTATATCTCACAAAGATGAGCGGTTATTTTTCATGTTCAGTGGTGGCATGCAGTGAAAATGAACTTGGACTTTGCTTGGAGGTTTTCTGTCTGCTCAAAAGATCCCTTTCCTGTCCATGCCTTGGGCACTGGGTGTCCCTGGGAGGAACCACTGCTTGCACTGCCCTTCTGCTCAGATGGGTTTCATAGCTGAACTTAATGTTTTGCCCTTTTCACATTAACAGGAAAAGCACCGAGAGAGCTACCCCAGAGAGGTGAGGTAGCTGTGCTTCACTGAAACCCATCTGATTTAATGGAATTTGTAAAATCAATATATGTTTGTATGTTGGTTTTCATACTCAATGATTTAATAAGAATCTCAGTCTTAGGGTGAAATTAGCTTTCCCTAAATAAAGCAGCTGGAGTTTTCTTAAGCTGTCTGAAGTTGACTCGTGTATCTCAGCTAAGACTTGCTCACAATTTTTGTTCTCCTGGTATTTCTCAGCAATGCAATTCTTATTCATCCCAATGCTCAGGTTGAAATCAGTGAAGTGGGAGGGAGAGTTGCTTGCTCGGAGTTGCAGCCTGAAATGCTGGAAATTTGATTTTGTTGCAAACTCACCCATAAGTCCAAAACCACATGAATAATTCTCTTTCTGGTACTTCAATTTGCTTTCTGTGGAATAATAATACTTAGAGAAATGGGTGTAATTTTAAGGGTAGAGAATACTCAGATGTGCTTTATAAAACAAAGAACATTAGAGCTTTTAGTGGTAGGGACCTAATGAAGTTCATCTTATTTCTGCTTCTACTAGATCACCCTGGATTTTGTCTTTGATCATAAAGCCTGTGTGAAAGTTAAATTTTTTTTTTCATTATTCCTTTGCTTCTGATCTAACTGTTCTCAATACCTATTTTATTTTGCACTGGAAGCAAAGGGTGCTTCAAATTCTGTATTTATTCATGTACTGTGCTATTATCAAGAAAGATTATTGCAAAATAAATAGAGTCTCAGTGCCGTTCTGCTACAACCAGTGAGAGAAGGCTTTACAATGAAAAATAACCTTTGAAACGTAGCATAATTCATAAAACAGTTTGCCATTTCAAATATCAGAAAGTCTGTTCCCTTAAAAACGGTTAAGAAAACTGTGTTGGCCAAGGAAAATACCTTTCAGAGTATGAAACAATATATTTATATATCCTCTGGTATGTGTACTGTAGTAATAAGAAGGACACAGAAGATACTGCCATTTGCTTTTCTGCAGTTCCCTTTTTGTCTTGGCTATATGAAACTGGTTTATTTAGTACTTTAACGTTTAAAAGAAGTTTCTCAGTACATACAGCATGATGATGATCTTCAGATGCACATGTATCACAGAAGATAGCTGTGGTGTCATTCATTGCTGTAGATGTAAGACACATCAAAAACAATTTACAATTGGACTTATCTTGGCTCTGCTGAATCGTAAAATAATGTCTGAGTATCTACACAGTAGTGTCTGAAAGGTAACAGGTCCCCTCTCTAGGGCTGGTTAGTCTGATGAGGGAAACGTCTGAGTGGTGTATCTCCAGCATCTATAACTGAAATGATGTAAATTTATGGGTAGTCTTTCCAGGTAGAAATGTGAAAATAACATCTAGATAACAGATTTTCTTCTTTATTTAGTACACGATTCTTAAGGCATGCTTGAGTTGAATATCAGATTATTCAGCAGCAACAATATAGCTTTTAGTTAAGAAGTGCTTCAGGGCTGACAGTCTGAATATTTTGCTGTGAAAAGAACCCTCAGGGAGCCATGGACACGCAAAATGGAGCTGCTTGGTGAGATTCCCAAATTCTCACTCTGCTTCTGACTTAGTGGTGCCTGGAAGGAGCTCTGGGTGAGCTGGAATGTCCTGTGCATGTGGGCTCAGTCATCATCAGCCTCTTCCCAGTCCTGTGAGCATGGGAGCTGTGCCGAGTCCTGGTGTGGGACCCCGAACTCTTCCCTGTCTCAAAATAGATGACAATCCCAAAGGTTTGCTGTGGGCTCCAGAGGGGGAACTGAAGTGTACTGCAGGGGTAGGTGCTGTGGCAGGAGAGTGTGAGGCTCCCTGCTCTGCCAGCTGCCAGGTAAATCACTCTGTTTAGGGACTCCATGGTCTGCTACAGCAGATGACTTAGTGTGTCAGACTTTGAAGGGTAGGAAGGAAGCATTGCAGAAGTCATGACTCAAGGCTGGGATTTTTTGGGGTTAAAAAGGCCTGATTTTTTTGAAGGATTCCTCTAATGTGCCGGGACGGTACCCTTGGGTCAGATTTTTTGCTTCGTTTTCTGTTGTTGGTTTTCCATGGTGCCTGGAAACTTCTCATTTTAAAGAAAGTTGACAACCAGGTTTCTCAGAGATGGAGACTTTAAAAAGTGCTAAGTCCCTCTAAAACTAGTCCCAAAGCTGTCATCTTGTAATAAGATGCATTTTGTCGGTATAGGAACATTTTTGAGATGAATGGAAAAGCAAATCAGAGCATGACACATTAGATAATATTGCTGTAGGTACACAACTGATATGGATGTGTTAAACTTCAGTTCAGGTATATTGCTCTTATGGGAGTGTGTGCTTATCTTGCCATGAAATGCTTTAAGGTAATCTATTACTCTACATAAATATTCAAATAGGTTAGACCAGAATCATACATAATTAAGACATTGAGCCATTCTTATTAATATTTTCGCTAATGTATGCTGAATATAATTGATTTTGCACAGGAGCAATCAGTTCAGATTGCTTGGCTTATGTGAAGGACTTCGAATGAAAATGTCTCTGTTTAGTCGAAAAGTGCCTAATACAAAGATTACAAAGAAGAGATATATTTAAAGTATGTATTGGGGTTTGTGTTACCATCTTGAAATAGTTTATTTTTTGGAAATAAAATTCCTGCTTTTACCTAATATTAATACACAAGTATTTCAGAAAACTTGGTCAAGGACTTCTGATACCTTCTAACTATTCTGTGGCATTTACTGGGGCTAATTTGTGGCATCAGTTTCTCTATGAGTGCCTTTCTAATATTCTGTAAGAACTTGGAGTCTGGTGGAGGGTAAGTAAACAAACTGTAGAGGAAGGGATTTAACAAGCAAGGAATACAAAAATTAACTTCATTCAATATCAGAAATGCAGCAGAAATAGATGTTTAAAGAGTTTGAGGGAAAATTATATTTACTCTTTGTTTACTCTGTGTAATAACAAAGTGTGAGGAAAAACCTGATGAAAGCATCATTGAAATATTCAGGTTTAATGTTAGAAGTCTTATTTGACAATCCAGAGAATGTATGTTACAGTATATTTTCTTCCAATACAGATTGAGTTGGGGATTTGTTATCATCCTGCTGGCACTTGGTAGTCTTTAAGATATGTTACACAGCTTCAGTCAAAATTCAGTAATAGTGCAAAATATTTGTGCTAGGAACTTGCTACCTTAAATTCTATACATTAGTCATCTCCTATGTCAACTCAGTGAGCACAAAGTAATAGGTGTATGAGCAGCAGAGAAATAACAAACTGTGTGTGTTGTGTGCAGTTATAAATGAGAAAATGGCATTTCAGTGGGAAAGAGATGGATGGGTGCCCATGCTGATTTTGGCTGTTACAAGAATTATCTGTTGTGCCCCGTACTTTCTTCTGCTTTCTTGTCTTTGTTGGGTGATGGATCTTCCACATTGGTACACCCAACTGCCCATTACTCTAACAGGGGCTTGCCCAAAGAGTGAATGCCTAAGGTATTTATCTAAGGAATTATTTAAGGACAGAATCTTTTTTGTCATTCTTCAAGCAGACTGTGCTTATTTCCTAAAGAACAAAAGTTCACTGTCGCTTCTAGACCAGTTTAGTAAATAACTTGTTAATTATATGTGTACCAGAAAAGACAATCTTCATCTCACTTTTCTTTCCCTGTTTTTCTTCATTAGTACTCAGCTATACTCTCTTCCCTAACCCTGGTTTTATTTCTTTTGTGCCTTTTATTTATTCAATTCTTTCTGAAGACACTCTGTGGTGTTTTTTTTTTTTGTTTTTTTTTTAAAGCAAATGCAACTGGTCTTACTTATCCTTTCATGTCATTTCAGGCATCCCTGAAAGGTGCTATCACTCTCATTATTTATTCAAGGATCTGAAGACACTTTTGAAAAAAAGAATAAATTATTCTGTCATCATTAGTTTAGGAAAACTTTTAAAACCACTGAAAGAAATTAATTGGGAAACCATTAGGAATAACCGAGCTTCATTTAACATAGCTGTGATAATTTCAGGAAGTGATTCCCTGCAAAGGCTTTGGAATTCCTTGTGGATATTGCTGCCAGAGTTTATTATTTTAAAAGCAATGCATTTAGCTCCAGTTATTGTATAACTAAATGTTTTAGGAGCCATTTGGCAGAAATGCACACTGTGAGGAAAAGCTGAATATTGGCAATTGCGTATCAAACAAAGGGTGGTTGAGTGAGCTGAACATTGAGTAATGTGGAAGAAACAGGTACAAAGCAAGGTAGGAAGAAGTTGAGTAATGCAAGTTGAATCAAATGATAGGTGTCTTTGTATTATTTATACCAGTGTTTTGAACAGTTGTGCTGAAAGCTTTATTTCAGAGATTGCAACTATAGCTAAAATGGAAAGAACATCAAATATTGAACAACACAGCCTTAGGAAGATAATTTTAAGTACCTGAGCTGATAGATATAACATTTGAGACTGAGATTAAAAAAAGACGAATCACAACTGAGACTGTCATTGACCACTGTAGCTTGGAAGCTGGGAAGTAGATGGACTCAGATGATTGCTGTGTTACCTTTATCACATGGGGTGAAAACTGCCTTCCCAAATGTCCTAGGAGAATTTTCTTAAAGCCCATTTTCTTAAGGTAACCACATTTCCCTTCACCAGTGCAAAATGTCCGAGTGGTAAAACACGAGGATATTGCTTGGGTTTAAAATTAGTACTTTTAACCAAGTGGAGTCTTCTGCTTACAGTAATTAATTATTAATTGTCTAGTTAGGGACCCATGTTGGGAAAAACAGAAGGAGATGTTGAAAAAGCTGAAGGTCTGCATCCTCATGTTTGGAATTCCTCAGTTTTACACTTTCTGTGATAATGCTCTTGTGTAAATGTCTGGTCTGTGCAGTAAGTTTAGAGCAGATGACTTCTGTGCGGTCTAAATTTCAAATTTTTAGGAATGTTCAATCTATTGTAGTCCACTTTATAAATAGTACTTGAGGCCAAAATAATCCACAACAACTATTGTGGATTACACAATACACAAAATTACACAATTACACAAAAGTGCCAGTATTTTACTGTAGGTAGAAGATGGGCCTGGATGACCCCTAGAGATCCCTTCCAATCCAGATGACTGGGAGAATCAAATTATCTGTCATCCTGCATTTTCTCCTTCAAATGGACACCAACCCAAATCTTGTTTTTAAAATCATTTTTCAGACTTGAAGCACCTCCAAGAAGAACTATAAACTTGTATGGTGGACTGTGTGCATTGTTTTGGGCTCACTTGCCCTTTGAATTAAGTAAAAATAGTCACTGACTGTTTAAAACTTTGGGTTGTCACTCTGCTAGGGTGTGTATCAGTAGCTGTCTGAAGTGCCTTAGAAAAACTTTTGTCATTCCTTATTAGCAGCAAAAATCCTGTTCCTCTCAGACTTTGACACCAAATGGAAGGCTGAGGAGCATTCTGACCTTCAGTCTTGTTGAAGCAAAACAGAAAAAACAATTCAGGTTTCTTAACCTAGCTCTTTAAATATACCCTTATGAGAAAAGATTTTCTTTTCAAATTCAGCTAGGAATTATTTAATGATACCAGACAAGATATTTTTCAGTCTTTCAGTTTTCATATATGTTACCAAAAGGATGCACAATGAGTTCTTTATTTAATTGAATTATCAGAAGGTATACATTGTCATTAAAAAAAAAAATATTACTGCAGATAGCTCTTTTGCAGAATACTATTACAGTCCCGGCAGAACTTTTAAGTTATGCTGTAAACATAAAAAAAATGAACCAATTTGTGGGAAAAACAAAATAAATTACTACAATGGAAACTTTTCAGTATTTTTCTGGATTTATAGTCAGCAGTTGTTACTGTTTAACTGAGAGACATGAGCATTTTGAAGACAATTGTGAGCATCAGAAATAATGTGGAAACTTTATAATGTACTTTTATAAATACATAAAAGATTAGCAAAACTGGGGAAAGTGAAATGTTTCAGGATTTAAAAGAAGAGCAGTGAGCTGAATAAGAAGTCCTGAAAAGAACTTACAAAGGAAACAAAAGGTAATATAAGAAGTATAACAAAAACGAATGGTGACTCAGAAAATTTTACTCATTTTATGAAGTGACTTGGAAGTAAGTTACAGTAAAATCTGAATTAGGAAAGGTGAATTTCTTATACAACTTTAAATTAAATGTTAGTCATTTATTGGTTAGTCTTGTTAAGGTTCTTGAACTTAAAAATTCAAAATTTATTTGTAGAACAAAGCCTCCTGACTGTATTGTCTGTAGTGTAAAAAACAGGTTTGGCCCACCTGTGGAGCTGTAAGGCATTTTGGAGTACTTGTGATCATTTGGCTGGGGAGGGGAGTGGAAGCCCAGGAGAGAGGAATGGTTATGCTGACCTTGCTGTGAATCACCATGGCAAATCGCTTGCAGAAACCATTTTGAAGTGGGGAACTTAAATGAACTTGTTATTCCCACTGCAATGAGTGTAAAAATTAATGTTCTGTAGGACAAAGGTGTTTCTCAGCTCTTGTCTCTCTTGTTGGTGCTGATCATGCTGAAATGTTCAATCTGCAGTTTTTCCAGATTGAGCATTTTTGCAGTTTTGCATTGTTCTCTCAGCTGCTCTGCAACTCCTGGCAGTGTTTGTACCACTGCTGCTGGTGAATGGTATAAAAGTGTGAATGAGTAACAAAGATAAGAATGTGATCTTCCCACAATGTCAACGGAGTTGAATGGAAAGCATGTCAAAAGCTAATCCTCCTGTAAACAGTCACTTCATTAAATTCATTTGCATATTGCACAGGCTTACTCAATGGAGAACTTTTAATTTTCTTAGTGCTCTAGGAATCTCATTTTCCCACTAAAATGGATTTTAAATACATATTGATAGAAGGATGTGGGGTGTGTCAAAGGGAAAACCAAGAACACCAGGGCGTGCAGACCCATGATGTCACCAGTTGGGTACATATGCTTTTAGAAATAATTCTATTGCACGTTCAGACATAAGGATTTCCTTTTCATTGTAGAGAGAGCTTGGAATGAATCCTCTCTTTCTCCAAAGAAAATGTTGACAATAGAATCTTTGATCTTCAAAAATTAATGCATGTGAAAAATGTCATTAATGTAAATAATTCTGCTAGATTCAGTAAGACCCATCACAGGAAGTTAAACATGCATAACTATTTCTCAAGTCAAGATCATGCACATGGTAAGTATAGTGATATAGTACAAAAGTTCACTTAGATGAAGTTCTTTCTTCAAAAGACATAATGAAAATTCGGTCTTATCAAAAGATCCTGTGGGGGTTTTTAGCTAACATTTGAAAAATGTTACATGCACTCAAGTTCAAATCTTGTTAAAAGCAAGATTTATCTAGACAGCTGAATAGTGTTATAAGTGTCTATGTTGTAGTAAAATAGTAGTGATTTATCACATTTTTATATACTCAAATATTATGTTCAGTTCAATATTAGGTGATTTTAAGAAATATCACTGCATAATTACAGTTTACTATTCCAGTGCTATATTGCTATTGTCAAACCTTTTTCTACAATCATCCACTCATGCTGTAAGTTTTCCAGGTGCTGACTTTCTTGAATACAATTGATTAAAGTTAGAGCACAGAATCCTGTATGACACTTTGGGTGTTCAGTGGTCTTTAGAAATAACCTTTAGACCTCAAGTTCTTGTGGGGAAAAAAGAGTTTGACTTCATAGGATCATCTTGTTTCTCTAGTGCTTGACAAAAGTCATAAAATGGGCAAGCACATTTCTTTTCAGAAGTACTTGCAGTCCTATTAGTAATGCTTTGATTCCTACTGATTCTTGTCCTGTTCAGTTAATTAATATCATTCTGTAGTGGAGCGGGCTTGTTCAAAAGCTGAAAACTCTTTAACTCCCCCACTGTTAGAAAATCATATTAAAATTTCTATTTGAGAGTGACCTTGCTGCTTCCTTTTGTTGATGCATTAATACCACTAAACCAGTATTAGGGAGAGAATGAGTTGTGTGTCCTGCTAGTGATGATAATATTTTGTTTTACTGTTTGAATTGTGATGTTGCTTACAAAAAAAAGCTCTTGAATATGATTTTACCTAATTAAATCAGCTGACGTGGTAATTAATATGAGAACTCGCTGGGTTTGGTATTTTGAATGTGACCTAACAGTCCCTTATATCATCCAAGGGAACACTTGATGAAAAGCCACCAGTATGAACACCAAAGAAAAAAAATAACAAATTTACCTTATACTTTACTGAAAGTGGGGCTATTGAACAGTGGTGTTCCACAAAACCAATATTCTTTTTCCCATACTACAGTTTCTCCCACTATGACAGACTATTATCATTAATTTGCACTTTTGTAAGGACTTTCATTTAAATAATGACCTAAAAGGAAATTTCTTGATGATTATGCTTTCTTTTGCTCTCATCAAATAGTGTCAAAATTTGGAAACTGCTGTTTACTGCTGGTACTGTACAAATTAGAATGCTAGTTAGCATGCTGCCTCTCTGGATATAGCTGTTTGGGGGTTATTTCTGCCATATGAACCTGGCATATACCATATAAGGCAGTTTTTGAGTATTTTTCTGTTTTTACTAATGCTTGGTATTGCTGCAGGTGAATGGGTTTAACAAAGGCTGGTATATGTGAAAGATAATGATAAAACCAGCTGGAATTGGAGGTGCTGAGAGACTAGATTTTATTGCTTTCTACAGGATTTTGGTATGATTCTTTTTAAGAATGCTGACCACATGCTTTGTTTAGTTTGAAAAGACAATACAATGGGCCACAATCCCCTTCAGGAAGAGAGGTGTCAGTTCACGTAATTATATGCATCTTTACTCTTCTGATAATTTAGCTTTATGCTCTTTTAAGTTTTGATGTTCTCAAAGTCAGAAGGAGAGGCAGACTCTATGAATTACTGTACAGACATACTGATATATAATAAATTAATGAATACTCCCTGTAGCTTTAGAACTTTTCCTTCCTTGTGTTTGGGTATCAGACTATGTAGATGTCCACCACACCCCATTCATCTCATGAGCTGTCAGTAGTGTTTTCAGTCCTTTTTCTCTTTTCACTTGTTCAATCAGTTTTGTTATTGTTCTGTGACTTTCCTCTTAGTCTGTATAGTCCTAACATTATCTGTTGAAGTCCTAGGTAGTAGCTCAGCTGTGAGTTTCAGTTTGGAGAGGGAAAGAAAAAAGTGCAGTTAGTACCTGTATTTTACGGTAGTTCCATGTCTTTCTTCATGTGTGGCACAAAAAGCAGGTATCCTTTTTTTAAAAATTTATTTTTCTATTTCTGCCATGTTTGTGGGCAAACTCCTTAATTTGTTTCTGTGGTGCCGCTCTCAATGAATTATGGATGTTGTGGGGAATAAACAGTAGTCTTGTTTATGTTAAAAAAAGTTTAGAGAAACTTAGTTTTTTTTTGTTTTACACAGTAGGATTTCAGTAGAAATGATTCTAGTCTTATTCTGATACTATAAAGAAATCAAGTTTATTTTTCCTTACCAGCATTTCAGGGAATTTCACAGGATGTCTGCTCACACTCCCTTTGTATCTAACCACATACCTCATGTAAAGCAAGTGAACGTCTTAAACTGCAAAGTGTCAGCTGTTATCAGGCTTCCATGAGAAATGATCAACTACCATTTGTACTTAAATAGTATTTTGAAATAAAAGATACTTTGAGTTGCTTGATGTTAAGTTAGTATGTAAGAGAAACTGCAGAACTCTGAGCACAATTTCTGAACAGAACCCCCACACAGTTGTTCTGGATGTACAATCTCAGTGGATCAGGTTTTCTGTCTTTTCTGAAATTCTCATGGATGCCTGCCTAGCACACCTTTCTACTTGAGAAGCGGAAAATTGAACAGGGATGAGGAGGAAGTGCACAGCAGGGGCAGGTGTGGTTGGGGGTCTGGTTGGTGTTTCCTGTAGCATTTGAATGGCCCTTCAGCTGTGCTCAGTGAGTGGGACTTGAAGGAAAGGTTCTGGACATTTCAGTGTTCTAGACATGGTCTATCAGCCTTGACACAGGCCTGGGTCAAGTCTGATCTATACCAGCTCTTGGGCTGCTCATCAGAAAATCAGGTGAAAGTTGAAATTTTACTGATTTTTCATGAAGTTTGGGTGGGAGTTTTTCGCTTGTGGTTTTTGTGTGTTTTCCTCAGTGAGTGTTATCAGAGGAAATACATATTTTCATTAATGGGTCACACTGTATTCACTATGCATTTGGGAATAGCAGTCTTCATCTAAATGCCTTGTCCTCCACAGATTTGGTTATCTGAGCTGTGCTTTCTCTGTGGATGCACTGCTGTGTGAGCTCACAGGCTTTAGGCTTTACTGGGTGGGATGCAGCACCATCCCACTGTAGAAGCTTCAGCTGTAGAATTTGTTTACTCTGTAATGTCATTGACTTTGGAGGCTTACTAAAAAGATTCCTTCTCTCTGAGGGGGTTATAGGAAGTTGAAGTTTGTTTGCATTATGATTGAGAGCTCTTCATTTGATTCCTTTTAAATACTATAGTGAGTTCTCTTAAGCTGGGCGTGTTTTATACTTCTTGCCCAGGGTCACATAATTCTGTACTTTTTCAATGGTTTCACAAGACCAAAAATCACAGCATCATTTTAAGCAAACTGTGATTTGTGGCTTGTTTAATTCAAATGGACGAATTGGAAAGAAAATCAGAGGAATTACCTTTACCCATTAGAACAATTTATTCTTTTAGGTATGTCTGTACTGTAAAGGAAACGTGTCCAGCAGAAAGTGGAAGCAATGTCCCACCAACTGTCCATGCTTCTCTGTTGATAACATCTCCTTGGCATGATTTTGGTCCTGGAGTATAAATGAGGTTGGTTGGTTTGTTTCCAGTGCAGGGTGAATGAAATCATGTTCAGCCTGTGCTGCAGCCCACCAGGGAAGTACATTTGTGCTGTGAAACTACATGCATGGATTAAATGCTTTAGGATGCCAGTGCAAGTCGAAAGAGGGTGTTTGAATGATATCCCTTCAGAGCTGGAACAGTGCTGGAGGGCTCCACAGGGCCAGGAAAGAACAGACCTGGTCTTAATATCTTCTGAACAGCCTCTCTAGGGGTAGACTGTCCCCCAGAGTGCCTTGGGAGAAGAAGAGACATAAGATTTCAGAGGGTCAATTGCAGTAACCAAACGGTTTGTAACACAGCTGATCAGCAGAGTGGTACTGACAAGTAAATTGCTTCCCAGCACTATTTTAGTTGTACCCCATCAGAGCTGGGACTGAAAGTACCTTGATTTGAATTTTCAGTTACTTGGGCTTGAATCATTAATATATTGTACAAAGACAGTTTTCAAAATGAACTTTAAAATAAATACTTATTAGAAGGCTTCATTGGGGAACTTCTTCCTCAATGAAACAAAAAAAAAACCAAAGAAAACCAGTGCCACCATGAAAAAAACTGACCCCAAACTGACCAATCAAGCAACCCAGAAATACCCCACAACCCAAACCAAACTAAAAAAAAAAACCACTATAAGTGAATTTTGGGAAAAAACTACTTGGATAGATTTTGGAAAATGCATTCATTGAAATAAAGTGTGCTCGTTTTCAGAATGTTTCTTCTGCTGGAATAAAATATTTAAAATGTGAGATTCTTAGCACATGGCTAGAAACTGATAATTATTTAAGCTAGCTGCCTAGTTGCAGTGTATAGTGAGATTCATCACTGTGATTCACTAGCACATCAGAAAAAAAATCCCAAAAAGCAACCAAGTGAAAATGCTATGTATAGAAAAAATGTGAGAAGTACTTATTCACAGTGGGTGCATAGTGCTTGTTTATTTTTAAAAAACACAACCTCTATTTGAAGTTTGATTAGAATAAGTGAGTCAGTTTCTGTTGGATCTTACAGTTGTAATTTTATTAGCTTTACAAAATAAAATACATGAATAACACTTTTTTTCACATACTTATTCCCCAAAGCATTGCATCTGTAAGTACAAAAAAAGGATACTCATCACTGTAAAATTTCAGCAGGTCTTTGATTAGAGGCATTTCCCTGTAAGCAGATTACTGTGTTGGAGGGAAAAGAGAAACTCACCTATTTTAGCCATCCTTTACATATTTCGTGTCCATTCTGTTACTGGTCTAAAGAAACAATGTATGAAAATTACTCAGTGTAATTTCAGCATCAAGAGTAAGAGCCACAAATTTTCCTGGAATTGATTATTTTAAAAGATTTTTCATTGTCTGTAGTTAAGCATTATTTCTCTGTTAGGATTTTGAACATTGTAACCAAAACTTTGCTCCATTCCATTCTCGTCCCCACAGCAAATATTATCAGAAGGGAAGGTTATTACAAGTTGCATCAAAAGTTTAGTACATGATTCATTACTGTATGAAAAATAATGTGATTTATGTTTCACAGTGAAGTTGTTAATTTTATTCACAGAATTGATCTTCAGGGCAAAAAAATCCTTCTTGATGACAGCCTGTTGCAAGTTCTTGTACATCACTAAAACTACAAAGTTAATTTAAAGTAGGTGGATTCTTCCTATGTAGCAGTACCATTCAGCTCAATGAAAATACTTGTAGGAATTGTTAGAGAGGATGTTGTTTTCCTTAGGGATCATACTGGAATGTCAGGATTCTCTAAAGGTGCATTTCTGAACAGAAAAAGAATGATATTTTAACTATGATACCAATATTACTTTATTTATAAAACCTGAATTTAAGTTGGCACTGTAGAGAAAAGGAAACCCTAAAGGAAACTTAATTTTTGAAACCTGATCTCTGTGTGAAAGTCTCTGTGAAACTCTGGTATAAAGATTTGAAGAGTTTAATTTAGAAACTCAAATCAACATAGCTAAGTTTTGTTTGTTGTGTTTGTTTTTTTTTAATTTTGTAGTGTCGCATTTTTCAAGATTCAGTTTATCTTTCACAAAAATGAATGAGATAGCAGTGTTGAAGAGTCATGAGCTGTGTTTACTGAGTATTCAATTTATGAACTAAATGATCTGCTTAATCTTGTGATTTATTACTAGTTTGATAGTTCCCCTTAGTTANNAGTTAATAGGAGTTTGTTTAATGTGGGTTAATGATGCTGGTTTCAATCTAGGCATGTAGGGCTGTACAGAACGGGACGTGGGGGGAGAGTAGGAGACCACCTGACTTGTGCTGCATTTTCATGGAGTGCCAGGAAAGTTCAGACTGCTCTCTTTTTCTGGGAAGAATGAGTAGAGGGCTGGAAAAACAAATTGGCACAATGAAAAAATTTTCAAGACAGAAGTATGTGTATCCAACCCAGCTGTGAGTTTTGAAGTGCACATATCTTTGCAAATCAGATGATGCAGAGTGGTCCAAATATAATCTTTTTAGCTAACGTAATTGTAACAGACCTCAAAGATGGTTTCTCTGTAAGACAGCATATTTCTTAAAAATGACCCAATATGAAGTGGAATTTATGTTAGTCTTTCCAAGCCTAGCCAGTTTTAATTTTGGGTCTTCATTTTTTCTTGACAGATTCAAGTTCTGTGCAGCCTCAGAAAGCAAGTTGAATAAAAGAATGAAGTAATAGAACATTGAAAATAAAATACTAGAGCATTAATGCATTTACATTTTCTAGTTTAGATGTTTTGAATTTTAAAACCTTTCATCATGCCACTGCTGAAGTGTATTCCTAAAATGGTAAAGCAGTGTTGATTAGATAAATATTTATTGTCATACATAGAATTTTTAATCTGAGAAGTATGAGAAGGAACTTGAGATGTCAAGTTTCTTAATTGATGGAAATAGACTGTGTGTATTTTGGAACATATTTAATTTTTGTTGCAAACTTAGGCCTCTGTATACTTTCAGATGCATGGGTGTATGGATCATGATTGATGCCAAATTGCCACTTGTGGGAGACACTGGTTCTGGGTGAGGAGTACTGCTGCTGCACAAGTGCATTGACAAGCAGCAAAGTGCACTAAAGTATAGGTCAGGTCTGAGCACCTCTGTTCTCCATGTAGATGGCCCACAGTGGGCCATCAACTCATACCAAAATATACATTTATTAATTTTAGATCTGAGAGATCTCTTACTAATGTGGCAGTATTTTAACCTTGTTACATGAGTAATTTTTTGTTTGTTTTCTTGCTGATCAGTGTTGTTACATTTGCACCAAGGCCTGAGATTTTTTGTGGTAGGTGTGTGTTGGGGCAAACAACTTACTGTTCACATACAGTGGCATATGCAAAGAGGAAGACTATCTTGTCTTGTGTAACAGATTGTTTAAAAACATTAAAAAAATTAAAAATTTATCAAAAAATCTCAAGTTTGCTAGTTAAGAGTATAAATTTTTAAAAAAATTTTTGGTCTACTTTCTATCTTATTGCAAGCTGAATGGCTTATTTTGACATGTACTTTTGTGCACTAGAGAAGTACAATTTATTGTAAATGTTGCATTAAAAGACTCATTTCTCAGGCAGTTGGAATTAGATTTTTTTCAGAGATAAATGTTTCTTATGCGCCTTGCATAATCATTAGATTGAAAACCCATTTTTTCCAGGTTCTAAAACAAACCATTTCTTTTACGTATTGAAAAGTTTGTAAGGGGTTACACCTTCAGAACAAGTGCATGTTCATACTGTATTGCTTCTGAAACAGCTGAGAACGTACAGTGATGCAAAAATCACTAAATTAGAAGGATCACTTGTGAAATGCACAGTACATTAACGTAAAGGGGAAGAATAAACAACTTTTTCAATGGCCTGCATGCAGGGCCAATTTGCAAGTGTGTGATGGTGGTGGTGCTTGATGGGTTGCAGAGCTGAATTACTGAATTTCTACTATGTAGAGGTTGCTACAGGAGAACATTTTTGGACTTGTCTTTGTTTGTCTCTCCTATATAAAATTAAATACTTCGTCTGTGTATGTGAGCCGTCCACGGTATGATGGCTTGTACCTCCCTGCTACAGCAGCCAGTGCGAAGTGATTTTATTGTCCGCTAATCTACTGGAGGAGTTTTTACTATGTCTTTGGCTTTACCAGCCTTTTTGCAGAGTGGGAAGCCCAACAGGTACCTTAGTGGTAATTTAAAATCTACTAGTAATGTGTGGGCATTGAGCAGTGTTAGAATTTTCAAGGTAGAGTCAAAATTAATTTCTTGATGTATTTCTGTGGATTTGATTTTCTAAGTCTGTGGAGTTTTCAGCCTGTAGTAGCTGATGTTTTGTTCTCTTGGAAAAGATCCATCTCTCAAGGATGGTTCCTGTAAATAGCCATTTTGTTTTCATAATACTTCTGGACTCTCATGACTATTCCTCTTCCAGGTGTTTTTGTTATTTAACTAATGAAGAGAAGTGTTGTCTTTACTGACCAATTATATGGTTCTTCAACGCAGCATCTTACAAAAGGGCTGCACAAAACTGTAAAGAAAGGTTTTCGGATCTGTCTTCTAACTGGAGTCAAGCTCGTCATTTTCATGTCCAACAGTGACATATTTCTTGACTGCGCTTTTATTTAGTAAAGAAGATACTATGCATTTCAGGAAATGGTAGTCTTTATTTATGGCTATGGTGGGAAAATGCAAATGAAGCAGTGAATTTTGTGATTAGTATTTTACTGAGCAGTCACTTACTATAATTATATGTTTTAGACCAGTGGAATTGTCATGTTCTATTAACCAGATTATTTCCTGAATTCTTGTAGGATTCTGAGTAACAACAAGATCTTGTGGTTGAAGAATGGCTCTTTCTTCGGGCTGAGATCCCTGGAGAGACTGTGAGTAACTGATCAGCCTTGCTCGACCTTCAATTAAAAGTCTTTGTACTTTAAATATAGAAACAAACATCAGATAACAAAGTTGAGATGTTCTGAACTGTATTGCACACTACAGTTTCTAGGCAGTCATCAGTATAAGAATGAGTGCATGGGGATGGACGGGGAACATACAGGAAAGCACTGCCATCAATTTGGAACTAAAATAAACATCCAGTCAAAGCCTTGTACTACACTATGTACACTATCACAGCAAAGACTGCTGTATGTAATGGTAACCCTAATATACCTGACGTGTAGTTTGGGTTGTTTAACTTGTTGGTCTCCAATACTTCCATTTTAGATCTATACTGATTTTAATTTTTTCTATATTTTAATTATAATATCAACGAATTGGACAGCATTTATCACAGGAGCAGACAATGACTTTGATAAAGCTCCATGGCTATGTATTTCTAACCAATATTTGAAAGGGGGAAGAAAAGCTCAGGAGCACCTAATGAGTTAGGAAGAAAATATTTGGAAAGTTCAGTGGAAATAAATAAGAAGTAACAGCTGTGCTATAATAACACAACTTTCTCTATATATAGGTCAGTCATTTGAGAATAATTGTGAACAAGGCTAAAAGGCTATTTTCTATATTTATAGACAACTTATGGTACCAGTACATCTAAAATGAGCAATTATTTCATGATGTGTTATAATATCTCCTGCAGCTTAAGCTAAATTACCTTTACTGCTTTGTAAGAGTAGCTTTATGATGTAGAACTGTTGATATAAAATTGTTGCTACATTCATGACTGCAGGAATGTATTCTGTGGTGTGAATATTTCCATATGCAAAGAAATTATGTATTAAAATCAACCTTAGCTAATATTTTTACTATAGATATGTGTGATATGTGTGCTGTTTATGGTTGTGCAGTGAAGTGGGTAAGTATACCAAACTGAGATGTTTGAGTACCCTAAGTGTGGTTTAAAAATAAATAACTTATTTTAAGGTCTAAAGCAATCCCTTAAGCACCTTGAAAGATTTGGGTAAAGTGACTGTCAGAACATTTATGCTAAGTAACATTCCAATTTTCTCTGCATATTCTTATAGTTCTGTCAAATAGTTTCTTTAATGTTAAATATTAATGTATTAAATTATATGGAATATTAAGTAGTATGGAATGAGGAGTGGATTATTATTTACTAACTGATTTAATATTAGAATTAATAGTGATATGACGTTTGTAAAGAAGTCTACAAAAATTTTAGACAAAACAATTTAGAACACAAAATAGAATTACGAATTTATTGCAAGAAGGGAAATCAGTAAATTAAATTCTCCTGTAATGTAAGTAATGTAGTGTTTAGAACTAAAGGAAAACATTTCCTCTGAGGTTTTTTTTTAAGGCTTAATTTACATTGGGGAATTATACTGAGCATGTAGTTTTAAGGATTGTATTAGTTGACTAGTCAGAGAAATACTTCAACCTGAAAAGACATTATGAACAAAACTAAGAACAATGAGAAAACAGAAAAAGTGCCTTAGGTGTGTAGCCTCAAGTACCATCACAGTCTAAACCATTTCATTTTCCTGTGCTGATTTTTCACAACAGTACAGATAAAATCAATGTCATCTCCTCTGTTTGTAAATCTCTTTGGCTGTGACATTAATACAAAATCCATGAGTGGTCCATCAGTTGAAGCCTGGATTCCAAGTGAAGACATTCTCATGATTCATTGTTCATTGCCCTGTTTCTTCTTCATTTGGGGCCACTCTGGCCCCATATGCTTCTTATCAATATCTGTGAAATCCCAGTTTCAGCTGGAGGAGTGAGAACAGCTGGAGTAGTCTACTAGGAGGTGAGTGTGAATGAATTACAGCTGGATGAGTGCTCCTATCTCTTGGACAAAGGTTTCCCCAGCTTTGCCTCTTTAGTAGAACCTAATTCAGAGCAGTACTTCAGGTGCTCAAAATGGAGAGCTATGGCAGCAACTGCTCTTGATATTCGTGACTTGATCAAAATGGACCAAGAACTTTCATGCCTTACCTGAAAGGAAGTACTGTAGCAGGAAAATCCAGCTTCCTTTAAATGATGTTAAGTTTACAAGATTAGGTGCTTAGGAACATGGGTGTGCTAGAGTTACGAATTACTCACTTAATTTGGCTTTGCACTCCTTGTCCTGTTTAGGTGAAAAAGTAAAGTGAATGCCACAGAGGAAAGAATGTAAGTCAGTAATTTTTTTCTTTTTTTACAGTTACTGTGAGATCATGAGTTAGAAGAGTGTAAGCTTATGTGGAAAATTAAATCATTCAATGTCAAACTGGAAAAAATCAGAGAAGCAAAATTTCAGGTGGAATTGAATGACTTGTATATTCTGGAGTGCTTAAGCCCTCTTTTTGAGTAAAGAATGGTTTGAAGCCCTCCTCCAATAACTGAGTGACAACTTTCCCCCTATTATTTTGTTTTTCAATGCGTGTCACAACAGGAATTGGATTACAGAAGTGTTAGTCTTCTTAGGTTCTGGTGATTTCTCAAGAGTTACACAAGTGAGGTCCCTCACTGAGAAGTTGACTCAAAGTGGGACTCTCATTCTGTCAAGAAAATCAAGAAGTTATTTACCCTTTAACTGTCCATTCTAAGAGTAAGACAAAATTGATTTCTCCAAAACTAAGGCTATTGTAGAATTCTAATATTTTACATGAAATTACTTTTTTTTCCAAAATGCTTTTCAGAAAATTGCAATTTTTCTCAATCATAACATAAGAATACCAAGGTTATCATTTCAGATTCTCTCAAACTGTATTGCGGCTATAAGAAACTGGATACTAGGTTTTCAGGGGAGAAAGCCAACAAACCAGGGAAAAATATGTTTGGGGATACAGTTACTTCATGTTTAGTAATTTAAAGATAGTACTATATTTAGTAATAATCCATTAATATTAAAAATGAAATGTAGTAATGGCCAGTAAAAATAGTAGTCAAAAGACATGTGTGAAATACTTATTTTTATTGGGCTTTTTGTAAAAGTGCTTTGAAAAATACTGCCTCACAAAGGTGCATTTTTAGATTTCTGTATGTGTATGAGCAGCAACTCATGAGAGATCTGTAGAGGTGGCAATCCCTCTCCACAGTTACAGTTTTCTGAAATTAAGAATTGCTGCCCTGTTCTAGTTTGGGAATGTTGGCTCACAAGTGTGACATGGCATCTGGATCATGATGTGCCTCTGTTGTCACTGAGCTTATGCTATAGTACTAACAAGAGGCATTAAGAAGTGAAGATCATAACTTAAATACTGTGAGAGAATAAAAGTTTTCTGTAAACTTAGGTATTATATGCTGTCCAGTTATATGGTCATTGAGCAAGAATAAAATCATAAGTGTAGGTAAGAATAGCAATAAGCTTTTTTTGAAACAAGCGTGGTAAAGGAACCATTTGTGAAAATATGAATAGCTGTGTGGAATTTAACCAGAAGAGATCTGCAGGCCATGAATTCTTTAAATGAGAATGCACACCTTGAACCCATTTCTGGGATACACCCTGTGGAGATGGCTGGCTTCACGTTCAGGAGGCTGAGAATTCAGTTTGGATCTGAAGCTCAGGGCAGACTTGACAGCTTGTAATGATTTCAATTTCAGTGCCTTCCCTGTCTGCAGTCAGTGATCTGCCTTCCCAGAACAGCAGGAGTTACCACAGACATTTCAATAAGTTTCTTCTTTGCTTTGGGTACCATAAAAGAAAGGCAAGCTGGGCTTTCCACGCCATGAAAGAGTGAGGGAGCCCTTTCAAGTAAGTCTCAGCAATCAGAAAACTCTTGTTTAGTAAAGTATTTGGAGGGATCTGAAAAACTAAATTGTTTCTGGAATTTGGTGGTGTAATTATTGCATAAATTGGGACAATGTATCACATGGATAAATTGGTGACAGTTTCATTCTTTAAGAATTATTTTTATTTATTTATTTTCTGGGCATGGGGTTAATTATGCTGTTACCCAAAGAATCACAGGCTATTGCAGGTTCCCAAGTTACTTGCACATGCTTTATCCTGGCAGTATGTGGTATGGATGCTGCCATGGAGCACTGCTACCCTCCTCAGTGTGCAGCAAAGTGATAGTATTAGTGCCAGCTGTGGCAAGGCTTTTTATACCTGAGGATATTTGGCTAGCCATGGGATGCTTCTGGGAACAAAGACTGAGGTGACTGGGCCAGGTGCTCCAGCTGTGCTCGACCTAAAGCCAAGATCAAGACTAGGAAAATAAATCTTTTGCCCTCATCCTGGTGCCAGCTGGCACAAAACAATATGTACTTCAGCTATTATCCACACTGCTAATTTTCTTACTTTGCCCAGCAGGCACTGCCCCACAGCTGCCCCCACAGCCCCTGCCCTGAGCTGTCTCCCCATGTTACCCCTCCCTGGGGCAACCTGTCCTGGGATTCCAGGCTTGCCTGCTGTGGGCTCCTGCTGCTGTGGGATTGTTTTGTGTGCTTGGGATTTTCACAAGTGGGTGTATGAAGTTGGAGCTCTCTCTCTCTTTCATAACCAAATGTACTTTTTCGTTAGGTTTATAGGAGCTTTATACCTCTGAGACTGTTGCTTCTTTGTCCCAGTGACTGAACCTCTAACGGGTTCAGAAGCAATTGGGAGGGAACCAGCAAATAAAAATAAAGAAACATACACAAACAGACCATGGTTGCATAAGCAGTTTCCTTGGGAAATCAGGATGAAAGATCACTTAGCAAGATTACACATATTTTTCCCAGCTGAGCCAGAAGAAAAAGCATGCCAGGCACTAATAAGCAGCAGTGGCTGTTTTACAGAAACTTGCTTTGTTACATTTTCAAAACCAAGAAAAATAGTATGGCAGTATCTCTAAGAATTTAACATTGAGTTTATTTTTTTGTTTTAATATTTTTAGCACTATAGGTAAGTCTTACTCAACCATACCTCATTTAGATTGTATGTAGTTTTATCAAGTGCTGCTGTAGCATCAGGATCCAGTCATGTGTCAGTGCTGCACAGCCACATGTTGTATTCACTTCTTATCAGACAAGACTGCCTTAAAGCTACTTCCCAGTGATTTCAGTGGGACGTTCTGCAACTGTATGTTGTGATGTGCAATGGAAGTAATAACACACTGAATTGAGGGATGAAAAGGGCTAGACAGACAAGTGTAAAAAATTAGACCATAGAAAAAGCATGTTGTTATGCAGTTATTACAAGAATATGGTATTTAGAGTTTCTTTAGCAAAATTCAAGTGATGGAAGTGTAAAACATAAAGGTTTGACATTTTTTAACGTGCAATTTACGTTTTCTAAATTAATGTCCTCTTCATTTTTTTCCCTGACCATATGTTTGAAATGTGCATGTGCACACACAGACAAAGAAACAGATGTTCTTCCTAGGTACTGTGAAGGATTGGAAATATGCTCAAAGAAACTGTTAACAATTTTATTTTCAACACATTGTGTATGACATCTTTAAAATTAGAAGCTTCATAGATTAAATTTAGAATATGTGTTCTCTTTTGGATTTTTGTAAAAATAGGAAGATATGGGTTATTATGAATTCATAGTATTTCGGACTGACAGCCAGGATCCAGCTGTGCAAAGCTTTTACTTTTTTTTAATTTCCCTTGAAGATATTGTAGCTGATGAGCATGCCCCTAACTTTGTGCAAGTATTTTTAACAGAAAATAAATTGATAAGCTTGGAGACCTCAAATGCCACTGAGCTGTGTGTTTAGATAAATGCTGTGATGGTACTCAAGGAAAGGGCAATCTAAAAATCTGTTTCTTAGGGCTGTTTGTTGTGTAAATAGTCATAGTATGAATAAAATGATTCTGTTTTGTCTAGTTTTTGTATTTGGAGAAATATGGAGAAAGAAAACTTTCATGCAACTGAAATTTTATAGCAACTATTTCTTGCATTTGAAATCCTGCATAGATTTAGTAAATTCTCTGAGTCCGGGTGATAATGATAGAAAACAAGTTATTTCTTTATTCTCGAAGAACAGATGTACAGGTCCTGCAACCATTATTTTTTCTTCTTTAGTAATGTGTCTAGGACATCTGAGGAAATCGAAGCAGTTTTCCATGTAAAATTTCTTACTGTGTTGGCTTGTAATGGTTTGCAAAATCTCATTATGCTGCATTACTGTTTGAAGTGAATATTCTGGTAGATGCAGAAGGATGGGAATAGTCATGGGGAAGGATTTTTCTCCAGGAGCAAGACTGTACTTTGTGCCTGTACTCTAAACTGGACTGAGGACAATTCATGTTCCTCTTGCCAGTCATTGAACTTTGAGTTGCCCCGTTTGGTTTCAGTGTCAGATGAAGAGTTTATCTTTTTAATTATGATGATGCTAGAGTTTGCATGAGGCAGGAGGGTTCCCTTTGTCAGGCCTAAATGCAGCTAATGTAGCTGGCAGGTTGATATTAATTGATAGGTGTGTTTGCCTGCAATATGGTCTGTACAGAGACACTTGTAATACAGAGCTTATAAAACAAAGTTCTGAAAATTCACCAAGTACTGAAGTTGAGGTACCTATTGATTCAGAGACCTGTCTATTACAGATAATTGGTTTGGAGTGTTGGAGATGCTCAGGAGACAAAGAGCTTTACTAATACTGGAAGGGAAAACAAACCCAATGAATGTGGACAGTGGACAGATTTGTCAAAAAGAGGAAAGAAAATAGTTATACATATAATAACTATCACCTTAAATTAGAATAGCTTTTTGTGAAGTGAATGGTTTTTAAGGCTCATCCTGAAGTATGGAGAAAAGCAATTTCTACCAAGAAAATGAGTGTTAAGCTAGGAAATTGGACTATTCTTCAGAGCTTGATACACCTCCATAGCCATCTCATTTTGTCATTGGTAGTAACTACCATGGTCAGCTGCTGTAAGATTTTTTTTTTTTCCTGGGGTTTTTATCATATCCCTGGGTTAGAACCAGATTCCTTTCCCATCCTGGGACTCCTCCTGCATTTCCTCACTCCAGTCTGTGTTTGTGGTGGCTGCAGCCCATGGATTTTGCCTCTCTTTGGTGCTTGGTTCTCTATAATTGTGGTAATTTTGGTCATGTTACTCAATAATGCTAATGTCAGATATATTCTGGTACACACAGAAGATAGAGATGTTCACTTAAATGAATGTGCTCTTTAAATATCTGACTTCATGTACCTGTCAATGAAGATTGTAATGTATTATTGAAAAATATGAAATGTGTGTCCAAAAAAGTATTTTTCCATAAAATCCATTTAGTTCTACAAAATAAAAAAAAGTCTATAAAGTAATTTTAATATTTTAAAATGTTAATGGCATGGAGTGGTGAGATTGGTATTAGCCTGATGTGAGATTGAAAGGAGATATAAAAATGATCCTGGTAGCACTAGAGTACCTTCTGTTCCTCACTGCCAGGGTTGTTGTTCTTTTTTAAGCATCAAATAAGAGTTCCTCATTAACATTTACAATATTTGAATTATATCTGTAAATCATGCAAAAGCACAAATTTAGTAATTGCAAATAAAATTTAATGTTATAATGAGAAGTCTCCCCTATCACTTAATTAGCTAGAATTATCTATTTAACTGACTATTCTAACTCACTATTTATGTTGAACAAAGTTTTTACCCGACCATATTTATTTATTGACAGATTTCTTTTGTCATTATCTGATTCTGGAAGATGTTACATTTTAGGCATTGCATTCAATTAAAAATATAGCTCTTTAGCTTCTATGTCTTTTACTTGACAGCTCCTTCTTAATCATAAAGAACTTTGTCTAAATGGGGAATTTTATGCATGCTGTAGCAAATTCATAATGGTTAGGTAATACAATATTTATATGTTGATGAAAACCAGGAGAGTCTTTTGAAAGAAGAAGCTTTTATTTGCAAGAAATGATTGGAAGTCAAGGACAGTCTTATATTAGAGAGTTTTTTTAAAATTTTTCATTCAATTTTTGTCTCTTTATTCTGCCTTATAACTAACAGTAAGTTACTCTTTCAGTAGTGCAAAAGCTGAGTATTTTTTGACACTGCCCTCTCTAAAACCAAATTAAAAAGCCCACCAACCATAAAAAACCTTCCTGAACCCATTGTGTTCTAGTGTGCAGTATGAAAGAGATTTAGCATTCTATCAGGAATTGTAAAACTTTTTGTTCTTAATAGGACTGTCAGAAACAGAGGAGTTAGAAATTAGAAGTAAAATTACATTGCCCATTTTCTAACAGGCTGTATGTACTGTAAGTCTTAAAACCATGAAGTATCTGTCAAAGCACTTGTAATGCAGTGTGACAGAAAGGTAATGCATTTTTTTCTTCTGTTCATTTGTTATTTACCAGTAGAAAATCACAATACAGACTATTAGACATCACATACATTATAGTTTTAGAGGATGAGACAAAAAGAAAATACCCTGTATGTCTTTTGCTGTAGAGTTGCTCTGCTGTAATGTGAAAAAAAACTAAACAGTGATTCTAGAAAAAGAGGATATTTCCTTTGGGAATTATAGTGCTATTTAAAAATAGCAGTAATTAACTCTGAAAAACAGGTTAGTAAAGCAATCCCATTGTTTTAGAGCAAGGCTCCAGAACCAAGTGTGATTCCCATCTTTTCTTTATATCTTAAGCCTGTTTTTTGTTTGCCTCCTAAACTGCCACGTTCATTTATCTGGTTCTTTGGTATACTCTTTCCCTCTGAAAACAACATGGGCTCCCAGGCCGTGTCTTTGCTCTTAATTCCATGGTTTATGGTGAGATCCAAGACCTGCTCAGCGCTGCCTTCCCTGGCAGGTGCTGCTCGTGGGTGACAGGCGTTTGTCTTTCTGAATGCACTGCAGGGATTGTGCTCCTCTGGCTCTGACATGAAACTTTGGTTTCAGTTTGGGCACAAAATTGCCAACTCCTGGCATGGATGTGATGTAGCACCAGTGTTTAAGATGTCAGTGGTTTGCATCGATGGACTTTTGAGTGTAGCTATTGGCAAAACAGATTTCTGTTAGAAATGTGAGCTTGGCAAAATGAAAACATTCAGTAGGGGACACAGCAGTTTCACAGGACCATCTTTATCATAGGTACCAGTGTTTTATTTAAACTGCTTTATAGTCACAAAATATAAAATCTTTTTTGATTGACAAAGCTGAACTATATCACTTGGGACTGATGCAAGCTGTGTTTCTATAAAGAAATGCAGACTGGTTGAAACAGTAGGAAAAACATAAATGTGGTTTTAGGGCAGTTTGTAGGAAGTCAGAGAGAAGCATGCTGGGAAGCTAAGCTGATAAAAATTAGTGTTAGTTCATCAGCAACAGAGCTAATCTTGTGAAGGGAACTGTGAGGTGAATTTGTAGCTGTATCCTTTTATTCAGTGTGTGGTTTTGATTCCTCAGCTGCAGGCTATTGGTGGAATAACCATCTCAAATGCCTGAAAATTCTATATATTAGTTGTATTCAGATGCAGCGTGGTCTTTAACATGTTTACTGTCAAGAAGACCAAAAAGTTGTCTCAACTGGTAGTATTGATACATAAAATGTGAGAGACTTCAAGTTCTTACTAGGGACATCTCAGCATCATAGTGGTGGGTAAAAGAGAGTATCCAAAGAGAAGCTCCAAACTCAATCCTTCCCTCTCAGAGTTTTCTGAGCCCTACCGATAATTTTTCTTTTTGCATTTCCACCTCTGACTTGATATCAATTGACAGACATTTCTCAATTGCTTACTTAGAAGGACAAAACCCCTTATGTATGTAAGTTATTGTCTGCCAAAAGTGCATGTCTGTAGACTGGGCTGGGAGATCTGATGAAAACATGCTATTACTCATTCATATCATGTTAGTCTGTAAATGCTCCAAGGGTACCAATGACCCTGGGAGCTTGCTGCCCTCAAAACTTCTGGGGATGCCTGCAGAAAGCACGGCTTGTTCTGATGCTTGTGCTTCGCCAATAATCTCTGAGAAGGCAAAAAAATAAAAGAATAGAATTGAAAAGGAATGGAAAGAAGGGCTATGGTTTATGCCAGTTTAGTTTAAAGAAAAAAAAATCCCCAAAATGAGTTGTCTGAAGTAGTTAGGAAAGCTGATGTAATATAACAGCTGTGGGCAGTTTTTCTCCCCACTTCTTAATATAGACAGAATTGATTAGTTGGGTGTAGTATAGTGCTGCGTGTGTCAAGTAGGTACAAAATGGTTGTTCTCACGAGAAAATTGCATGCAGACTTAGCACATGATAAGCTGTCTTGTGTTAACACAAATTGCCTCGTTCTTGAAATGGAAAGTGACTGGGAGAGCTATAGAGGATGTTTGTGTAGTCTGAGCTATGCACATATTCTGTGGAAAAAAAAAAAAGAATTACAAAATTCCCCTATGTGCCGCTTTAGAAAGCATTTTGCTGAGGACAATACAGAGAGAAACATTGTGCTAAAATAAAATGTGTGTTTTTATTTGCTTAACTTGAAAAAATGAAATAAAATTGGTATATGCAATGGTAGTGAGATTCATCTGATAAAAATAAGTGTTTTAAGTTAAAAATAAGCCACTTGAGTTAGCACAATGCAAGAAACTTGTTGAAGCATACGTAAAATATTTTTATCATGCCTTTATAACCCAGGAAACTGCCAAAGGGGGCAGGGGGCAGCTTGAACCTCTTAAAGTCAATCTCTGTCTATGAAAAAATATGAAAGGTGCTAAATCAGGAAAAATATGTTAGCTGTAGGTGCCTGTAAAAGCCAGATTTATTAAAAAGTATACCCTCAGCAATAACTGTAACACTTCTGCCATGATGCTATAATTAATGGCCAATGAAAGGAAGTTCTACAGCTAATGTATATACTTAGATACATGGTACATTTATTACTTTCACCAAGTGTTTTACCATTTGTATTTTACATTCATTATTCCCATTTGTTTGTTCATGCAAAGTAAGTTAATACTTTTTTAAAGACCTTAAAGACATGCTTTTCAACTGAAAGGGCAGTTTAAAGTACATTGTTTTCAGAACAAAACAGTGTTTTATGTACTATGTCAGCAGCTAAATTGAGAATTTGATGCTTTTTTCCCCTTTGTACCATTAATTGCTTTTAGGTATTTCTGAGAAGTGCAAGTGCCTCACCAGGGACAATTCTCCCCTGTGAGTGAAGTTTAAATACTGTATTAAGCTTTCCTACTGTACAGAGTTATGCGAACTCACAAAAATATTTAGGAATGTAAGACCAGAATGGGTTGCTTGCAGCCAGCCTGAACTTCCAGGGATAAAACGAAAATTTGTTCAGTTCTCCCTCTCATCATATACACCATAAATGAGCCACTCCATTAACAGATTTCTAGCACTCCATTAACAACACTGGAACTTCAATTCAATATAATGGCTCTAAAACTTATAATGTATCACAAAGGAAGAAATTGTGCCACATGTTGGGTTTTTTAATTTTTCTTTTACATGTCTTTGCCACTGTAACAAGTAAATCCTTATCAGCCATTCTGACAGTTTCTTTAGCCATGACTGTGCCAGCAAGGTACACCAACACAGGCACTGATTTTTCAGTACTGGAGTAGAGCAGGTTACCAGTGTAAACTCTCCAGTACGCCCTCTCTTAGCCTTTTTTAGTGAAACAGGAGGAGCAGGGAAAACTCCTGAAGCCTTATTCTGCATCAAACTAGAAATAAATAAATGTTGCTCATCCTGGAGGATGCCTGAGAAGGAGTCAGCTCTGGATATGCAAAAATTTACGTCACAAGCTGCAATTTCTAACTCTAGGAAGCCATATTCATGCATAAATAATATCAAACTTAACACATGATTTGAAGGCTGCTCCAAATCTTTATTTCTGCATTTTCTGATTTATGATCTAATTGTACTCATAGCGTATTTTTTGTCCATATGATTTTATAGTACTGTTATCCTTTAACTTAAACTAGTCTTTTTGTCGTTGTAGGGGTCACCATTCATGAACAGTGATGCAATACTCACTTTCCTCATCTAAGCAAGCCAAAACTATGATAATCTCTTGGTGACATCATGAAAATAACCATGAATTGTATATATCCTTAAAAAAATTTATGGGCACAATGCCTGAAGTGTCTCTAAAAGCAAGATTATTATCTGCAAAGATTTATTTTATACGTAATGACAATGTACTCTCTTTATAGTCTAAAAAATTGATTTTAATCCAGTTAATTGAATACTCAGATAAGTAAAATTTCAGGTTCGTTTAGCATTCAGAAGTGATGTTCATGTTGTAAAACTGATGCAGTTGAATATAGAAAAGACCCCTCTGGACCTGCAGTAAATAAATATCCTTGGGAAATTCACTGTGACTTTAGGGCTTAGGAGGTCTGTACAGAGCTGCTTTCTCTGGTCTGTGTTACAAGCAAGCGCTGACCAAATGGTTACTTAAGGAAGCCCAGTGAAAATTTCAAGCTTCCTGCTGAGGACATTGAATTGATTCTTACTTTCCATCCTATTTTTATTTTTGTTGCCTCTATTTTCAGGTTGAGTGCTGGATGGGTGGAGGTGTTCCTTTTCTTTTTGCCCTCTAGAGAACTGAGAGTTCAGTAAATTGAACTTTTTTTTTTTTTTTTTTTTTTTTTCCCTAAGCTCAGTCATCTGCACAGAGGGTGAAATACAGACCTTTTCTTACAGGTCTTTTCTACTGACTTCCTTGCATTCAGGTGTTTGAGTAGCAGTCTGTGATGATTACTTTGTGGTTTATTTGCATAAGTCAAATTAAATGTCTTTCACTTGGAACAGAAGTGAGACATTTCACTCATTTTTCTCTATTGACTATGTTATTGCACAACAGCTGCTCCCTGCTTTCATAGAGCTATCTACTCATGTATTCAGACTCTGTATTAGTGTAAGATGAGAAAATTCCTCTTAGCTAATATCTCTGACATAACATCTCCTTCATTCATTAATTTCCTTTCTACTTGCCTTGCTCAAATCTATGATAAGCAGTGACAATGAAAGCAAAATTATAGAACAAAAGTAGAAAAATGGTATTATAAGATAGTAAGTATTAGCACAGAGGTGGAGGATCAAGTATTTGTAAGGGGTCACCAGTACCATGTTGGATGGAAATGGTCTTTATGCAGACCTTCTTCTATTGTGCAGACTTCTATCTTCTTCATCCTTACATAAGGAAATTTCTGGTCTTCCCACCTCTGTGTTGAGTTGCTGTGCTAATGGGTGCATGCCCTGAAGTCTTTTTTTCTCATATCTCTTCCCTTTGAAAAGTCCCAGAAGTTCTCACTTTTTACATGAGTTACATCATGAAATAAATCAGTCCTTTGTTGTTGTATGTGTGTTCTTTAATTATTCTGTCTGCTTATTCTTATTGTGTTAAAGTACCATATCACAACACAGGCTTTATGTCCAGCATTCTATACCTGAATAATTACTTAAATAGTTTCATAAGTGTTGCATGAAGTCCTATATTCTTACTTACTTTTGGTCCACTTCCCCCACAAATCTGTAAAAGCTTTTTCATAGGACAGTTCCTCAAAAAAAGAACCAGGGTTTAATGCTCACAAAGGTGAGCTAAGCCAAGTTTCATTTCTTCAGCCCACCTAATATCTCTCAGGAGCACTTGTGGCTCTTCTGTGTCTCCATGTTGTTCCACGGGTGATGTTCCACAGGTGATGTTCCCCAATACTTAACTCTTTATAACAGGAGTAGCTAATGTTTCTTGAGAAAATACAGCATCCCACTGAGCAGCTATTTCATTAGCAAGCATTTTAGAAAAAGGTATAGGTGCAGGCTGGGAAATGAAACTCTGCCTGATACCTGCAAAGCATGTAGAGCCATAATTTATGCAGGCTGTGTGCTGGACACATGGAGCTGAGCATATGCCAGCAATGAGTGTGAACTCTCTGGGGCTCTGGGCTGGTGCCAGCTTACACAAGAGCTGGTACAGGTACGTCATTGCTGCTGCTGTCGCTACAGCTCGTGTAACCTAGGGTGTGCCAGGCTTCCTTTTGCTAAATGAAACTGGGGAATTCATTTCTTTAAATGCTTGATGTTTCATTAGTGAGGTTGAGGCTCAGTTGGCTAAAACTCTAGCGTTTTTAATGAACTGTAGAGCATTAGCTGTGTGATTTCTATTTATTTATTTAAACGCCTGCATGTTTTAGAGTTTTTGCATACGTTGCTGTAGCGTGCTGTTTAAGCCACTGGTGGTATGCTATGAAGTCCCATTGATTGCTCCATTTTCTTGGTATGTTGCATCTAAAAGCAGATGTGGATACTGTTTTCATTAATTGGGTTTAAGGAAAACTTCTTATTTACAAAATTGATGAGAAGTATAAACAACATTTACTACTTTGTGATCCTCAGACTTCCATGAAATGCACGTTTTCTGAAACCAAAGCTTTTCTAATGACCTATTAAGTCATTGTGTAGTTCAACATTTAAAAAGATGATATATGAAAAGCAAGCCCTAATGAAGTGTGGTGAGCCAGCAAAAAGCAGATGGGATCATGCACGGTATTACCGGCCTTGCAGAATGACTGAAAGAACCTTTTATACTAGTTACAGATTTTACTGTCAAGCTTTAGTAATGGGCTAATGCTGAAAAAGTAAACTGTGAGAGCAGCTGCTGCTCACTTTCCTGCTTCAATCAGGCTGAAGTGAAACTAGAAATGGTACTTCTCTTGTTTCAGTATTGCAATAGTAGTAAATTTCTAACTTAGAGCTGCACGAGTGCACTGTTTATATCAGCTGCTAGGGTAAATTCACCTAAGATAAGTCTGAACTGATAGATCAGAACAATACTGGAAGTTTGGCAATATTGGTTCTATGTGAATTACCTTTCATTTCCCATTGAATTTTCAAGCTCCTGTTTGAGACAGAGAGTATGGGCTCAAATAAATTAAAAAAGAGAGTGCATGTGCATGTATTTATAATACCAGTGCCAATATGCCAGCAGTGAGCCTGAAGGAAGTCAGGCCTCTCTGCTCCACCACTCACCCAGAAAGTTAGCAGAACAGTCAATCAGCCAATTACCCAGCAAGCTATCTACATCCTCCAGTGCTAACAGGCAAAGCAATTTGTTTTTGTTCTTTACTGACATTTCTCTTTTGCATGTCAGCTATTTTGTGCATTTTTGTATATTAAATTTGGGATTGCATAAGCTTTATTTTCTGGCTTGTTTCTTCCTAATCATATATTTATTTCATCTTACTATATTGCTGAAAACAAAGACTTTCTAGGTGTTAGTACTATTACACTGAAGTACCCCTTTAGTTTTAGCCTACCTAACTTTAGAGAAAACTTTATGCAATAAAATTGAATATGACTGCGTTCCTTCTTATTTTTTCAGCCTAACCACATCACAGAAGGAACTTCAGGGAACAGTGTAAGAAAGGACTGATAGAATATGAGGCACTGCTGCAGGTCTTTATCCTCTGTCTCCTCTTTTCTCTCTTCTCTGCTCCCAGGGACAGAGGCAATGGAGGCAATTTGAGCTTTCCATGCTTTGCACAGGAAGGTTACAGTTCTGCTAAGGAAAATATTCCTGTACATAGATATACCACCCCCTGATGATTTGGGCTGCCTGTTTCCAGATTATTTGCAGGTAACCTTTAATTAGTGATTGTCATCATGAAATTGATTAATTATTACCAGATGCAAGGAATTATCATTTATTTTATTATCCTAAAGAAACTTCTCTGGAGTCCAGTCTATTCTTGATATAGCACAATTTTCATCAGCAACAAATACATCAGAAATCATTTGATCTGCATATTTTTTGCTTGGAATAATGCTCAGCAGTTCAATGTCTACACATCTCCCATACTATTGGATTACCTCTTTTTTTAGATGATTTGAATGATTATAAATATGAGTATCGATTCTTGGTTGAAAGATGAGCACAGGTTGTAAATTTTTTTTTGAAAAAAAAACCAAACTAATTTACTGCACCATAGAATTCTTTCTAAATATGTTTTATGTCCTATTTTTATGGCTGATAGAATTGTATATTATGTTTTCCTAGAATGCAATAAATATTGTCATTAAAATAGTGTTGGCACTTCAGGCAAATGTAGCATTATATAGTTTGTTTGTACAATTTTTTTTTAATCTTCTAAAATGTGGACTTATTTCCCCAATGCAACACTTAAAAGGCTGAAAGTTTAATTTTGAGGGTTTTTTTCTCTTGCCATAAGCAAAAGTCTCTTAGAGCTTAGTACAGATTTGTTCTAATTCTGTGTTTTTAATCTCTGGTGTGAATAGTTTCATCAGATCTTTTGGTTATTGTGTGGTTCATTTTAGGTTAAGCCAGGGGTTAACTTCTTACAGAGGTTTGTTAAAAAGCAGATGGGTTCTTTCTGAGGACAAATGTGCTTTGGCCAAGATTTAAAGAAATCATACAAAATTGGGATTTGTATCCATTCCCCTCTCCTCCTTCAACACTTATGTTAAGATTTGAAATATTCAGACTTGAAATCTGGCAGAAATTTGTCCCTGTGTTTCAGATGGGGTCTTGCACAGTTCAGTAATCTGTTTCCATTTGGCTGAGATGAAAGATTTTAAACAATATGCATCACATTTGTGCAAAGGTTATATTAAACAGTGCAATCAGTGATCTAACAAAGTTCCCTTGGTACATTATTTGTATATCACATATAAAATGTGAAAATTCCCAGTAAAAGTCTTTATTGCAGTATCTTGCTGGATTTGTGTAGATAAAGAAAGTGAGAGAAAGGAGTTCAAAGATATTTACAGGACTCAGGACCATAATTAATATAGCCCAAGTGAATGAAATCATGGATGGAAGAATTTCAACTGCATTCATTGGGGACTGAGTATGAGAATTCTGATTACCAGGTCTGTGTTCATGATGATGGAGTTATAATATCAGTGGCTTAGTATGCCTAAGAGTGAGTATCTAAAAGCTGTACAATGAACTAAATATAAAGCAATAAAAAAGTTTCACCAGAAATGCTAATATCTTAGTGCCACTTAAAAAAGGGGTAGTTTTACTAAAGTAAAAAAAAAAAAAACTTTGAATCTAGCCAATCATGCCAAAAATAACTATTTTTAAAATTTATAAAAATGAGGAAAAAAAGGTAAAAACCACAATAATATTGTGTGTCAGATTTTGGTCTTGTGGAATGACAAAAGTTTGTGTTTCAGTCCTGAATGACCTATTAGAGCTTAGAAGTACAAGATTAATTGCTAAAATAATTATTTTACTGCAAGCAAGTCAGAGTAGGTGATCTTAGCAGAATGAGTTGAAAAATACTACATGTAAGCTGAGAGAAAAAAAATGATAATTGGACTATAGAACTGTCTTTTCATATTAATTTTTCTTATTTAAAGACTTAAGAAATAATGTTTTGAGGGTTACCATGTCTGTAGGCTGTACAATGCTACCATTAGGAATCCAGATATTTTCCTCATGGTGATATATCAAATACCTGATGCTGACAAATATCAAATATTCTTCCTCCTTTTTCTCAGAAATCCAGATGTCATAATGGGCATTGCTCTTACTGTTCCCAGAGTGCTTCAGTATAGTTGTCAACTTGCTGGACTTGGCACATGTTAGATGTGGGCATGGGCATGTCAATAAATTTTGTATAATCCTGTGGAATACTTATTAATGGAATAGAATATGAAGCAGAGTTTGGGGTGTATTACTGAACAAGCTTAAATTGGTCCAGTTTGCGTTTTGCCTGTTTTCCCTGTTGCTGCTAAGCTGTGTGCTTTTGAGACTGATATTTATTGTGTATGGTCAGTCTCAATGAAGCTGTAAGATACTGTGAGCATGAAAATTTATAGGCAGATTAAGAGTACCCATTATTAATCTCTAACTAAGCCTGACATGGCACAGATGTCATAATTTGCTAAAAAAAAATTCTGTCTTCCTGATAGCAATAGTGAGATAATTATCTGAGGATACAGAGAATTTTCTTGACAAACAGTTCTGAGGAATGAAAGTCAATCACACACTAAATACTTTACTAATAAGGGGATACTAGCTTTGGATTTATTATAATAAGCTTGACAGAATTAGAAATGAGTGCATAGGAAGACTGCCTATTTTATCAGGTTTGCAGAGCAATACCTTTTAAGCTTCTCAGCTGCACTGAAGTGTCACAGCACTGAGGCAAGTAGCACAATAACCAATACCAGGGAACCGTGTGTGCTCAGCTGAGCTGGAGATGAAGGCGATCTTTGCAGGTGATAATATTAACACTTACAGCTCTCTGACTAAGGTCCCTGCTTCTAAAAAAGATTATTGGAAATGGTAAAAAAGAAGATAAATATAGGAGAAATGGAGTATGAGATTAAATAAAATTCCAGGTGGAGAAAGCAGGGTTGGAAAAATCTGTTGGTACCACAGGGGACATGAGTTGTGAAGATGCAAATACAGAATATCTGTGACCAAGGGCTGGGATGGTGACACTCGCACGGGAAGGGTGGAAAGTACCAAAGAGGTGCTGAAAAAGGAGGAGAATTCATTGTTCTGAACCTGCTCAAACCCATCAGGCATGTGGTATTACTTGAGCAGGGCTGGCTAGGCCTGGCTGAGGGCGCTGGTGGACTCCTCTGTTTAGATGTATGTTTTGTGTTCCGTATCCCTGGAATGGCTGGTGGATGCTGCAGAAGGAGTCACTTGCTCCTCACAGTGAGGAGGAAGAAGGAATAATTCACATTGTTTAAAGATAACATGCTTCGGATACACATTGCAGGGCACTGTAGAGGGAAACTGGCAAAGAGTGAATGGTTTGTGTTGTATTGGAAAAAATTATTTAGGAGTGTCTTGGGAGCAAAAAATCAAGCTAAAAACTAATTCGTCTGCAGGACAATGCTTACACAATTTACTGCTTCATTGCAAAACCTTTTTTTTGTACTAGCTATGCCAGAGGTATCTGTTACATACTAATACATGTAACTCAGTCCTCCCTCGGTGTGATACCAGCTGGGTAGTTTGCTGAGGGTTTGCTGATGGCTGCCTGTCTTCTCTATAAAATTTGTGATTTTTGCCAGGGAAAGGGAGAAATATGGGAACCCCTGGAAAGTGAAATGGGTCTTCCTGACCACAGAAGGAGATGAAAAGAGCAGCAAAAAGTTCTTCACCTTTCCAATGAAAATAAAGTAATAGGACATGCTAACATCACCCGAATTCTGAGACATCCCCATTATTCCTGCTTTTAGAGAGATGTCTCCAACTTTGAAATACAACAGCCTCTAGCAGATCTGAGTATAACCTGCACCAGAAAAGGTGATCATAAAGGAAAATATCAATTAGTTCTTAAAATGTGGGTAGATCCAGCTGAAGTTGTGAGATCATGGGGTGACCTACAGAAGTCCAAAGCTGTCTTCCATGTTCAAGTCTTCAACTTAACACAGGCTCCTCTTTCCCTTCCCTAATCCTTTTCTCAATTTTTTTGCTTTATTATCCTTTGCAGCCAAGGAGCAATTCAAGGTGCTCCTCATCGACGTCTTGCTGATTGTAAAAAAGGGACATGATTTCATCCGTTTTTGGGGCAAGAAAATGCAGAAATTCAGAAGTAGGAAAAGGGCAGTGGTTGTGAATATAAATTACAACAGAAATATTGATTTGGTTTTCATTTGTTCAGACCTTTCTTAAAATGACAGGCTTTTTCAGCAGCTGTGCTTTGCTGTTTAAAAACGAGGTTTCTATCTCCCTTGGAAAGAAAGTTTAAAAAAAAAAAAGTATATTTTTCCCCCCTTTTTTTTTTCCTTCCCCTTTTTTGTTTTGTTTTTAAGAGTTCTGGCTATTAAACTGTAACACTGGCCACATGCGCATTAAAACTATAAAGTTCTTATGAATCTTTAATGAGGAAATGTTCATGTGTGTACAAAGTAGATGGTTTTAACAGAGGCACCTCAGTCGCTTTTGATTTTCTTCCCTCACCATCCCCCAAATACCTCAAGGGCTCCGTTCTGCATTCCTTACACATTTTGCTTGCTCCAGAAAGACTCACATTCACATTAATTGAAAGACCATCACCTCCTTCCTCCCCCCAAACCCACATAACAAAACTAAAACTCCATTGCAAAATAATTTTGATCTCAGAAAAGAGGATGATTTTTTTTTCCTTGATTGTTTTCAGAATTTTTTTTAATATGGGCTGGGGAACAGAATTATTATGATTACAAAGAGGGAAACCTTTTGGAAGTGCTCACGTGCTGTGCTGTGGTGGATCTGGTCAGTAATGTTATTATGGTCCATTGGAGTTGCTGCTGTAATTTGGGCAGGGGAGAAAGTGAGGGCAGTGTCAGTGTCACATCCTCCCTCTGTTGACTCCATGTGGGACCCCATGTAGCAGCCATCTGGTTTTGATGCACTACTAGAAATAAAAAAGGTCAATGCCATTAAAAATGGTGTATGAGTAAAATACTTATCTTGCAGGAGAATCTCAAAACCTACTAAACGTGGGTTGTGAGTTTAGTAAAATATTGATGAAGGGTATATGCTTGCTTTCAGAAGTATGGGGTGACAGCAATCAACAACAATAGGACTCTATGAAGTCCCATCCTCTATTTATTTGCTTTCTCAGGAATGTTGTCCTTGCTTCCTTGTCTACATTTTGAGAAGTTATTCACCTTAAAATATATTTCTGCTTTTAGGAAAAGGAAATTGAATAGAGGAATTAATGTTTTGAAATGGAACAAGAAACATGTTTTAGTTTATGGGGAATTTTGTCCTAAATAAGGTTTCACAGCAATAAACCTAGTAGTGTTTGTGAAGATGGAGATATAATACAATGGAATGCAAAAAAACCCCAAACTTAAGCTTTTTTTTTTAACACCAGAGGGGACAAGAAATGGTTGTTTCACAAGTAAGTTGTTTGTCAGAGTACCACTGTGAGTTATTCCCACTGTTTCAAAATGAGCCTTAACAATTGAATTGCTCCTCTATCACTATTTTTAAAATCAGTTTCTGAAATTTGAGGCCAGCTGTATACAGCTTCATATTTAAGTGTTTTAGGAGGAAATACAATACTAGAAGCAATACAGCTTATGAACACACTGGGTTTACAGGTCCCCATTTCTGGTACAGCAGATATCTATTGAATGGTAATGGGGGGAAGCAGGCCAGTTTTGTTACTGTGACCATGGGATGAGGAGATCTGCAGCCTGATCCCGTCTGCAGGGACCCACCTCAGCAGCCAGGACACCAGGGGGGTTTGCTTGTGCTTGTGGGAGGCAAGTTGGGCACCTTGGCTTTAAAAGGGTGGGAACTGGCAAAGTAACAACCTTTGTAACTTTTTATATATGCTTGCCTCTGATCATATTAAATTCTCTTTGGTATCCAGCAAATGCATCATGGAGTAACACTTAGAGTCCAGGACACAGAGAGGCTGGATGTGGAACAGGATTTTATGTCTTTGTAGATTTATGATTAGGTGGCATCCAAAAATTGCTCTCAGGAGGCTACCCAAAGTTTCTGCTGATCTTCCAGGGATGATTTCAGTTCTTGCTGCAATCTGAAATCCAGGAAATGTAAAGACATGAAACTTCATTTGCCCCTAAGGTGTTATTTGGCTGCATCTTTGGACCATCTTTTCCCCAAGTCTTGTAATTTACAGTAGCACAGTATGGAGAGATGGGAGAATTTAATTTGCTTGTAAGTTTATTTTGATGAAATTTATGTAAAACTAGAATTCATAAGGCCTGGATTGACTGTGACTTAAAGAAATCAGTACTTTGCATGAAGTTCCAGGATTTAAAAGAGGATAAACATGGAGCTCAGCATGTCACAACACTGGCCGTGGATAAGCAGCATGACACCACAAAGTAATGTATCGTGCCAGCTGGAAGTGCTGGCAGATAACTTAATTCAGTCATCAAATTGTAACTGAGGCTAATCGTGGAAAAACCACCAGGCCATGCAGCTGCTGCTGTCTGTGGAAATTTGTCATATGTCAGTAGGTTGCCTTTTAACTATTTTGAAATGCCAGAGTTTGGCATGTCACAAACTCTCTCAACTGTGTGTTGTGCCAGTTTGTATGCAGTGTTTTATAGTGTGTTGAAATATAACTCAGAATTCAGGAAAGATTTAATATTCTATGTAGTCCTCCACAAAGGTCTGAGAAAGTTTCTTTTTTGACAAAACTTCTTTTTCTTTTGCTAGTGTATACTTGGCCACCCAGAAGATATAAAGTCCATCCTGTATAAGTAATAAAAGTAACTTCACTTACAGTTACAAGGATTTTTGAGGGAAATATTTATTTTTCTTGCTATGCTAAACAGAAGAGTTTTGCTCAGTGTCCTGTTTTTCTCACATCATCAAATGTTTAATGTATGGAGTTGTCTGCAATAAGAATATAAAGCTTGTGAAATCCTTAATTATAGCATGTTAAGGTTGTAATTGTAAATGTTTTCAGCTTAGTGGGTGGCTTTATATCCCAATTTGGGATTTTTGTTACTTATGAGCCACACGGCTATGTTGGTATTAACTGACATGATATTGAACACTTTTGCCTTTGCAAAAAGGCATTTGAACAGTTAACTGACCAAAGGAGTTTCTCATCTCTATATATGCTCTATTACAGTGCATTTTTATAAGGTGAAAATTTTTAAAAGACCCTGTCTTAAGAACTAATTAGCTTTGCATTTTTTTTTCTTTTAATGTGTTTTGGTGGTGCTCTGAATTCAAGTCAACAAAATCAGGAATTTGTGAACCACTGCAACAGGAAGTTACATGTTTTCCCATTCAAGCAGCTGTTTAACTGCTCAAAACATTGGAATCAAACAAAGCTTTAAAAATTAATTGTATAAGTTTTTATTATATGAGCAGTAAAACTGCCTGGCTACAGCTTTCAGGTACAGATTCAGTAAAATAATACAAAATTATTAATACAATGCCTTGTATAAATGACAGATAATGTAATATATGAAACACAGTATGTTAATATTGTCTAACAATGTCTGTAAATACCTATGAGAGGATATGGTTTTATAGATAAAATACACCAGCCTACCATTTCCCTTTCTCCTACCATTTCCCTTTCCCTGGCTTCCCGATAGAAGCAAGATTTCCATTGACAAAGTCTGCTGTTCATTATTAACCTTGCAAATACAATTCCCAGAAATACATACACTTAAAATGTTATCGTTGGGATAATTTTTTTCTGTTGAGCATTTTCTCACAAGGAAATTCACCAATCATAATGCAACAAAATTCCTTTTATTGGCACTCATGGGTAAATTTATAGCAGACATTAGGAATATGTTCACTTATAAGCAAAACCAACCTCCTGCAAAATATTCTGAATGACGGAAGCAGCTGTGTACAGCTCAGGCAGGAATGCATTGTTCAAGTGGGGAATTTTAAATTAGTCCTAACCAGCTATACATACAGACCTATAAAAGAATGTAATTGGAGAAGCATATGGGTGGGTGTGACAAAGTGTGTTCCACCTTTTTGCTCCCAGCCACCCTCTTTTATCCCTCACTTCATTCACCTTCTAATTGAAGTCCCAGAGGGGGAAAAGTCAAAGGTTTTGCAGCTTGAAAATGAGAAAAATCCGCTGGTATTACTTAACATAGTAGTGAAATTACCACTTTGGATAGATTTTGCACTGCACAATCTTTTGTTATGTTGTTCTACTGGTCAAATTTAATTTGTAATGTAATGTAAAAAAGTAATGGAAAAGATTCTGTCCTAAACTAGGAGAGGAAAAGAAGGGAAAGTCTCTCTCTTGGCAGAACTTCAGACCTGAAGAACTTTGTGCCTGTTTTCCTGTAGTTGTCAGTTGAGGTAATGAATGCAATGCAGACTCAGTTTTAGTTGCTGAAAGATTCTTCTACTCCAGTCATACTCGAACCACAGGAAACTCTTATTTACTGAAGCAGTGTACATCATCTGTTCTTTTGCTGATTCTTTTTTGTTGCATCCAACTCTCCTTGCATCATGTATTCCAAATCAGAAGAATAGTTGCCATGCTAACAGTTGAAAATTTGTCCTTTACTTCTGCTTGATCTTTAATGAAAATTAAACTTCTGGCCTTAATAAGGGCTACTATAATGCCAGATTTATTCTAACTATTTTATTTTGCATTGCTGCTAAATATAGGTATTCCCATATTAATTCCCTTGGGGAATGTTCCTCTCTTGATGCACTAAAGAACATTTTGTTATTCACATTAATTTTCATTGGTATTAGTGATGTCAGTCTCAAAGAATACTTCCCACATATAATTGGAAACTTTATTGAGATAGTCCTGGTTATGTAAGTTAATATATCGTTAATAGTATTTTATATGGGAAAACAGATTGAATTTTATGCTCATTTCCTCAATTTATGAAATCTGTCACGTTACCTTGCAACTGGAGGGGAACCTCCCACTTCCTATTCCCTAAAGAAATAACTCTTCTCTGTCTGTGTAGTTCCATCCCTTGAGAAAGTTGTATCTTAAAAAAACAAAGTAATTTTAGGGAAAATAATTTGTGTTTTTCAAAAGCCTACGTAGGAAAAAAAGGCACCAAGTATTGCTTTAAGGTAGGTTCCCCACTTCTGTAAGGAAACAGTGTAACAATCACCCTGTTCACTGGGATGGTGTCTTATCTATAATGGAAATACTTTTAACATAAAAGATGTATTCTGCTTCCTGGATTTCCAGAAAATACTACTTCAAATGCATACTATGAATGTTTAAGTAAATGAGAAAATAGTTCTTCCTGTCTTTCAGCCTTTTCTGTTTTCAATATTTTCATGAGACTTTTGTCAATTGAACTCCTTTTTTCTTCTTTGGGACTCCTGTAGAATTAATTGATTCCTGAAAATGCTTCTCCCTTTAAATATGAAGAACTTTTGTTTATCTGTTAATAGAGAATCTGAGTTGCAGATTCTTTCTGCAGTACCCAGTAGTTTGATCAGAGCAGTCTACATATGCATGGCTTTGAGAGCTCTGAATTCAGAAGCAGCATCAGTTTTGTGTGGCACAAGGCTGCAGTTCAAAATGTGTAATGGACCTGCCTGTGCTTGACCTGGGAGCACGCAGAAATGCGAGACAATAATTTTTTAGGTGAGTGATAACAAACTAAATGCACACAGGTTGAGTACAATACTGCACATAGGCTCCTCTGGAAACCAGTGTCCTGGGAAGGACATTACAAGGAAAATCCAATACAACTTGATGGAATTGGATTTCATTGTATGAACCACACATTATTTCACTTATTAACCAACATTTCCTATCACGTAGGCACTGCTGTCCCCTTTGCCCTGGGTTAGAGACTGCATTGGATTTGATGAGCCATGGAAGTCAGGAGAGGGGATGGGATGTGGCAGCCTATTCAAACTCATCCTTTCTTAAAGATGATTTTTATTGATAGTAAGTCTTTCAGTTCTAGTGAATGTTTGCTCAGGAAATCTTCCAGTGAGACCAAGTTTACTTTTATAATATTTCACATATTCTGTTTTTCATATGGAAAGGGAATTTCTGGTGTTTTCCAAAAACATATGTGAAGTTTTGCATATTTTACAACCCACAAGCTTGATACACAGTTTAGGATTGTAAGTATAAAAAATACAGGAGTATCCTGTATTTCTTGAAGTATTTCAGCTGATGAAGGTGATGTCATAGTTAGTCTTGAATACGTGTGATGGTTTCAGTATATTTTTTTTCGATTGACCCAAATGGAAGAAAAAGCAAGTAGATTAGTAGTTAAGGTACTGGGCTGTTTTCTCTGTGGTGTGCATGCACAGAAGTAAAGCAGTGGAGATGCATATTTAAGTAAGCCCTTAAAAAGCTTGTGTTGAAGCATGCTCTTGAACAGTTAACAAGATTTCTTTAGAAAGAAGTAATTGCATTCATATAAAATTAGTATTTTAAAACTAAAAGTAGAGGAAGATAATCCAATGGTCAGATTATATGGTCTGTTTTATGGTCATTACTGCTTTTACAAGTAAAACAATGTCTACATAAAAAAAATAAAGATGTGATTTGTGACTTTTTTCCTCCTAATAGGTAAAACTTAGTCAGTATTTTGTTTCATGCAAATTGATGTATAGTATAGATGTATTGTATTTAGTGTAGCTTTATTCATTTTAATGTCAAATACCATTGCCACAGGTGCCATAATGGGGGCTTGGGCAGCTATTTGGAAAACTTTGGAAGTGACCAAAGCCTCAGTGAGCATTTTGGAAAAGATGCAGTACTACGGCAACGTTGTCTGACTCTGTAATTTTTTTCTGGTAGGGAAAAATCTGGATCTGTGAACTAGATGGGCATGTGGTTTGTTTTTTCTCTGTGTCTGTGCAGCAGTTGCAATGGGGCAGGTTTGTGCACTCAGACTGACCTCAGTGCAAGGCAGACACGGCGGGGCTCAGCGTGTCCCTGCAGCATCAGCTCCCCAGGGGAACGCGCAGGTGTTGGAACATTTGTGACAAAATAATGTTCTAGACAGTGGCATGGTCAGGCTAAAATAATTGATGTGTTTCTTCTCTGCCTTCTGTTTTTCTCTTCTCTCGTCTTTGAGATTTTCAACCACTATTTGTATTCCTTGATTAACCAGGAAAAAAAAAATACAGAAGTTGACCTTAAATACAGTACTCAGCGTAGCAATACACCTCACCTATGTGCATTGAGGGCAGCTATCATTGAGCCTAAAACAGAGCTATAAATTTATTCTGGAGCTAAACTGTAAGAGATTGAAATGTGTTTTTTGTTGGGTTTTTTTTTTTTTTTTTGCCATCCACAAGCTCTAATCTTGTTGAGGTGTTGTAGATGCCAGGTTTTCCATTGTGTCAGGAAATCGTGTATACATGGGTTGTTAAAGTAAAGAAGAAAAACTGTGTGGGAAATAATTCTTGATAGTATGTAATATGGAAAGTATTACAAAAGTGCTATTAGACTGATTTGTGCTTCCTGACCTTTATACAACTTTGTATCCCATTTCCTGGTAGTGATAGATATGAATTCATTATGCTCTATGGTAATATAGCATATTTCATGTTTTTGAATTTTTGTCTTTTGACTGTGGTTCAGACTTACTGTATCTCACTGATTTAACTCATTTAAAGTTGACAACCTGATGCTAGCTGGGTAATGCTTATTTATCTTCTCCTCTTAAACCATTTTCTACTTAGAAAACTCTTCCTTCACTTCCAATTCCATTCCACTCCTCTTTTGGGAAATTTGGATTCAACTTCTTTCGCTTTAGATAATAATTTTATGCCTGCACATTTTCAGACAAACTGAAGGGCAGTTGCTATTTTCCCTATATGGATGCAGTTCATATTGTTATATTTTCTGTATCTTGGCTTTAATAATGTTCAGCACATTGGTTTTCAGATAATATGAGGAACTATACTGTCCAGCGGTTCATGCAACATTTGTATTTCTTTTTAAAAACTTGACTAAAGAGTAGTTTCCCTACCACTGTGATTTTCAGCTGTACTATATATTTTAGATTTAAAATTTGCCTTTGGTTTTTATAAGGTAAAAAATAAATGATAATTGATTTTTTTCCTCCTGTAAATACAGCAGAGATATCAAAGCTCAAGGACAGTGTTGTTTTTTGCACTGAATGCCCCAGGTGTCGTGGCTTATCTAAGTCATGTTCAGCCACATCTGAATGGGAGTTAATGGACAAACCTTTACCAGTGTTCTATTTTGATTAATAATAGTTATAATAGTTATAGTATAGTCCTGGATGTCTCAACACTATGCATGGTGGCTATTAAGAATACCACTGAAATATTTATTAATGTTCTGTTATATAAAATGAGTTTTCAATGAGAAAATGTATACAAAAAATCGTTCTACTATGAAAATGTACACTAATATAGGAAATTCTTAAGTCTACAAACAAGCTGAGAAACACCCTGGAGTTAGGAAATAGCAGTAACATCTGTGAATAATGTGATAGATCTGTGTCACAGTGTCTATGACAACAGCAGATACTGTATTAGAAGTGTCATATATCCACTCTATTGCCTATTAAGCTTTGCATTTAACTTTTTATCGATTTAAATGTATTTGTAAAAATTACTTAGCATAAGTGGTTTATACATTATTAATTATTATTTATGAATTTAATTAATAAATGAATATTTTGATACATGTGATTGGATCATGTTGAAAACGAAAGAAAGAGAAGCCAAACAAGCTCTCTCTCCCACAGTGTTGCCTGTGACTAAAAGTAATGCCTAAAGGTAGTAATTAATTTGGAACCCAGCTAATGGGATTAAGGCATGAAAATACTTTCTCTCAAATTATCTTTTCTGCTAAGTAATAGGCATGGCCTGATTAAATAAAAAGAAGTGAGAACATCTGTAAAAATTTCAGAGGTCTGCAGGGTGTAACCTTCTCTTTATGTGAGCCTACAAAATGCCTGGAACCACAATACTTTGAATACTTTTGGTACTTTTTAGTAGTGTTACTGTGAAAACACCCGCTAACTAGTCAATAGATATATGTCGAGCTTGCTATGCAAATTTTCACTTTTCTGTTGTAGAATAGCTTGATTGGCTCCTTCAAATTAAATAAAATTAAGAAGACTGCATAATGTGCTGTTCTGTTTGATAGTGTAGACTTTTGTTTTCGACATTTGGTTCCTGAAAATGACGTACAGCACATAGATTTACTGCACTATTGTGTATCATTCTAGAAGCAAGATCCAAGCCTTAAATTGTGCTTCCCTAGGCTGAGCTACTACAAGGACCAGCTGTGTAAATCACTTTCTGGTCCTGATATGGTTCCAATCTGCAGCTTTCTAAGGTTTTGGACACAGCAGAATTACTTTTTATGGGTGCATGACTTCAGATTTCTCAGCTCATAGAAATGAGATGTTGTCAGTGAAAACATTTCAATTTAGTAGTTTCTTATCAATCAATATTTAACCTTTAGTTTCTCCTAACTAGACTAAATTCTGAATTTGTTTTGATGTTACTGGTGGGTTTGAGCAGCATAATTCTACTACTTTCACTATTTACACAGAGCTCAGAGCTGTGTAGTTGTATATCTGGTTTGTGCTCATGGTGGTGAGGTCTGAGTGGAAGGGGTTCAGAAAAGGCAATCACAGAGCTCTGTGTGATAAAACAAAAAGTGCTGGCTTTCTTTTGGTCTCTGGCTGGGTGAAAGTGTAGAAGGCTCCTCAGAGGGCAGTGTTGGTAAGGAGCACAGAGGATGCCATCTAAAGAGATTATTGATTAAAGTAGAAATAGATTGAGCTGCCTTCCTCTCATGGCTGGCTGTAAAGAAACAATGAATGCTGCCTTTTGTGCCAGTAGGTTTATTTTAGTAGGATCAATTTAATCAATGTAAAATTGAATTCAGTTGATGATGACAGTCTCTTCTCTCTGCTGAAAGCCCATAAATGGCTATGAAAGACAGCAATATAAAATTTAGATCATTTCTGCTGCTCTTCTGTTATGATAAAATACGTACAATTGATCATATCTTTTATTTATATGTATATAAATAGATTATCATTCAGTCTTTTAAAAATAATTATAAATACTTGGAAAATAAAAGGTCATGTTCTCCCTTCATAGCTGTTTAATTAATTGGCCTCTAGCAGTTTGTTCCCTAGACACTGCTGCTACATGACTGAGGCACTGAAGCCTACTCCTTCCAATAAAACATCTGAATTAAACAAAGTTCATTTGCTGCCCTTCAATTACTGTGATGGACCTATTTGCTTCTTTTTCGATGTCACATTGATAGCTGTTACAGGACAGTTGTATAAATATTTAATATTACAGATTTTTATAACAGAGGAACAAGTCTCTGTACAAAATAATTAACAGTGGTTTAGGAACAAAGAGAAAAGTAAGTCCAAGGGAAATCATGAAGGCAGAGTTGCTGTGATCTCTGGCTGCTTTTGTTTCCTTATAATGTGTTGTATTAGGTAGGGGTTACGTTTTCTCAAGTCATGTACAAGCATCAACACCAAGATGTTAAGTCAAAGAATTTCCTGTCCTACCAATGTGTCTGTGAGAAACAAAAACTTTGATTTTGTGAGATTCGTTTGAACAGATGAATTTAAAGAGGTTCTTGTTGGAGGAAGGAAAAAAAGGAAACTGAAACTTCTGTTATACATTGTGTTTATAGCTCCTGTGCTTATGTGCCCAAAATCTTGTATTTTTGACTGTATTTTATATTGCATAAATATGCAAGTTAGTTGAGAATATCCATTAAATATTTGCAATAGTGTCTTAATTGATGGGTAACACCTATTACCTCTTTACTGAGTTAGGCTAGTTAGCTGTTTCTCATATTGAGAAAGTGTCCATTTTTATTACATTTAGATTTAATTTGTAATTACATATATGTGTGTGTGTGTATATACACTGATGGTGCTTCCTTATCTGTATTGGATATGGGGATATGGTTTGGGGATATGGTTTGAAGGTATCTATCAACTTTTTGCTTATATTTTCAATTTTGTATTAACCAGCAGAGCTAGTTTTAATGCTAGTTTCAGCTTTCTGCAATGAAATCTTTGCAGCTCAGAAAAAACCCTGAACATCGAAACCCACCAAATTAAAAATTCTAATAACTTCCTTTAAAGACTTAAAATGAAAGCCTGGAAAAGAGAAGGCTCTGGAGAGTTCTTAGAGGATCTTCCAGTACCTAAAGGGGTATGCAAGAAAGCTGGAGAGGGAATTCTTACAAGGGCACATAGTTTTAGAGATACTCTTTTGCACAATACAGGCAATTTATAACCTTTAAGACTTCAGTTTGTGCAAGTCAGGAAATGCTGTTGAATGCATCACAAATATAGGTGTGACTAATTTATTTTTGATTTGATGAAGAGTCGCTTAAATCTGGAGTGGATAACTTCAGTGTCAGGGATTTATGAAGTCCATAATGAGGATGAACACCTGGCTCAGGAGAATATTTGGAAGGTTGGTGACAGTTGAGATCTTACATATCGGAAATAGGTGTCAGTTTCCTAAATGAGAATGAGAGTGCATCAGTGTATCTGTCTTTCCTTTGGAAAAAGCTGTGCATTAAAGGCCACAAATGGAGGAAGTACCTTTCCTGTATAAAGAGAGATTGTCATATTAGTAAATGGCATTATTTCCGAATAATCAAAGTATTTGTACTCTGTGCAAGCAGACTTTTGAGGAGTCTTGTATAGATTGTGGGTACCAACCAACTTGAATATTTCCTGACTTTTCACTATGTTTGAAGTCCAGGTGCAATTGTCACCCAAATATATCAACACCTGGTGTTTGATTTGCTAATGTCAAACTACTGGGTCAAATTTTGGTCACTCTTTTTGGTAGCCCTTGCCAGTATGTTGCAAAAAATGCCTTGCTCAAAACTGATAAAGCCTCTATTATCTATGAATGTGGTACCTGAGAGCTGGAGAAGCTCCTTTTGTAGCTTCATGTTCATGGGAGGTCTGAAATGCTGCTGACCATTGTGGTGGGGCAGCGTAGGTTCTACCTCCTTTGGCTGCTGCCACACTTCTGACCTCCCAGGATGGCTGACAAAAGTGAGAGCAGCCCACACTGCCTCAGCCTGCTCTGTTCCACTGTGTCAGCATTCTGTCTGGGTGATGCCCGTGTCAGCCACGCTGCTGTCTCCTCCCAGGGATTACATGATGATGAAATACCCGTGGTGTGTCCAACTCGTGGGAGAGAACACGAGGGAGGTGTCACACTGTTCCTCATAAGCATTTATTATGAGTTTCCACTACTGGCCACTGTTGGCTGCAGGACTCTTGGCTGGAGGGACTTCTAGTCTGGTCTGGTCGTTCTTGTGCTTCTAATGTGTAGGAAGCCAAAGAGCTCACTTGAGACTCTGGCTGCAGCCAGGCTCTTAAAGCCTCAGCGTTTGCCTTCGTAGATCAAACCCACAAGGTCCTGAAAAAGCAGCAGGACGCTTGCTGGTAAATCTAATAATATCTTTCAGAAAACTGTGTCCAGCATGCCAAGTGCTATAAATATGCTGTAAATACGAGGTTCCAACTCCTCTGTCCTTTTCTTTTGGTTTTTCAAATGTCACTGTTGCTCATGAAGAGAATGAAAATGAATGAGAACACAATGAAACAAATTGCAGTTCTAGAGGAACACACTTATCTGGGACCAGCAGGCGGAATTTTCAAAATAGAAATACAGACAAATGATCTCTAATGAAAAAATGACGTAAAAATAATACTGTCACTTTAGAATTTTCTGTTTTCTGTGAGGGGTGGTAGTTTTTAATATGTTTTAAATTTTTTTTTAATGTGGAAATGCCCAATTCTCACATTTCCTTCAGTGTTTTAAATGCAGTTGACAGTTTATGCTTGGCCCAGTTCATAGAAAACTCATGCATCAATAATGTGGGATTTTCATGCACTTGGAAGAATGCATTCTATGTGCTTCCAACAGAAAGCAGCCTCTTTAGCATGTACAATATGTTCATTAAATAACTTACCCTGTTTATACAAGTGCTCATGTCTCCATTATTCATTCGAGCAGAAACTAATACAAAATGTGGCACATCTGCTGTAGCATGTAAATGTAACTGTAGAAAAGAAAAAGAAAATACTTTTACTTGGGAGGAGGTAATTCTGCTCACTCAAGAGGAATTCTGCTGCATTTTTTTTTCCATGGTTGGAATGTCATCTAATTTCTGATGGATATCAGGTGACATTAGAGTTCTACATTTGTTTTAAAAACAGGGGGAGGGGTATGTTCTCTAATTCAAAGCTGAAAATTTTTGTGTTAATGCATTGGTGATGCTTTCAGTGCGAGGAGTGGCTGGAACTCAGGGGCTTTCTGGGGCTCAGTGCTGTACCCTTTCTAGGGCACTTGACAGTGTTTTCTGTTGAACCAGGTAGTGTTTATTTTTATACTTGCAAAAAAGAACAGTTTTGAGAATTAAAACTGACCAAGGCATTTGCCTAAATGTTTGCTCCATATTGTGCAATGACAGTGGTTCCCTGTCACGAGACATCTGCTTGCTGGGCTCTCAGCTGTTCTCCATCTCTCCTATTTCCTTCAAAACTACTAAGAAACTGATTTCTTTTATTAGTGTTGAATGAGAAAATAATACTAAGCCTCCAGTTTTCATGAAATTGAAATGTTTTCTGGTCCTTCCTGTTATTACAATATTGGTTATCACTACTGAGATGAGTTTCCCTAATACGGTGTACACCCAGATGTGCTTTTTATTAAAGTAGTGACATCTGGTTTCATACTCGCAGAAACACTGGAGTATAATTTTGAGGATACTCTTTTAAAGTTTGAGAATGAGGACTTTGATCTTTCTGCATACTGAGAAAGATGGCTGCATTTTAGAGGAATACTTCTCCATCCTGGTTTTATGAGGTGGCATCTTGGTCTCTGTGTGTTGGAGGGACCTGAAAAGATCTGAGTGATTTGGAAATTGACGCTGGCTCCTTGATACTGGGGAAAGTGTTATAATTCCCAGGGAGTTAATTTGGGAGGGCCCTGGATACCAAGGGATGCAGAGATTCATGTACAAGAAACTGTATCTCCAACCTCTCACCAAAAGCCTCCTGTGCTTTTTAAAGATTTGCTGCAGGTATAGAGCAGTGAAGGAGCCTTCGTGCTGGAGTAGATAGTTCTTTGCATTAACTCATGCTGCAGCAATTGCCATAGGCTTTTAGATAAACCAATGAAGTCTTACAGAATCTTTGAGCCGTGATTTATTATTTTCTTTTTTGGGGATATAATTAGTTAAATTGAGAAACTCATTGTGTAAATGCAGCTTTAAAATAACACTCTGCTTTGCCGTTCCATTATGTATATCTGCTGTCAACAGTTTATTTTTTTTAATGGGAGTTTCTGAAAAGTTTGGAAGTTTTCTAAATCCTGATACTTTAATGGAGACTGCAGATGAAATATAATCCTCATCTATTCATAACCAGTCAAAAATAAACAATTTTTTCAAGCCATTAGAGCATACAGAGGAAAAGTTCATGAACCAATCATTTGGGGCTTTTGGCAGACCATACGGAACTTTTCTAACAGCTATTTATAAGGTCCTAATGTGTTTATTTTCACAATAAATCTGACTTATTGCTGAATGTGTTGGTTTCATAGTAAAATAAACACTGAAGATTACAAACACATCCTTTTGTGAAGTCTTCTGAAAGTCCAAGGCTTAATTTAATAAATGTGATATTCTCTATACTGGCTGTGAAAAGAGTGCCAACTCAGGGAAAAAAAAAAAAAAAGGGAGGAAAAAAAGAACAGCCCAAACCCTTGCTTTAAATTACAAAATCAGTTGTCATCTAGTTTACATTATAGCTGAGCCATTTGACGTGAAATATTATTAATAATTTATAGGTTTATAAAATCTATAATTTACAACTAAGAACAAGAAAAAGAGGGAAGAGTTGTGCTTCAGTGCTGTTGTTGAAGGCCTGAATGGAAAAATACTGTCTATTTCTGAATACACAAACTTAATTTACAGATTGTTTAAATTTACTTAGCTTAATTCTCTAAATTAGTAACAAAGTTACATGTAGTTAGGCTGTTTTAAAGTGCTCTGAAAGTATTTGCATTGTGGCTTTTACTGGTTTAATTAGAAGAATTTATGTCATTGTGCTGTAAATCAAAGTATTTGTGCATTTTCTCCAATATTTTGCCTCTTGAGAGTACCTGAGGTGAGCATCCTACTCCACTAAAGTTAGTGGCTCTGTTACCTGTGTTGTTGAGTCATATTTTAGCTCAGATATATAGTAGAATTGTCAAGTCTTAAGAAAGTAATCAGTCATAAAATTCCCTTTCTTTTCTTAAAATGTGTCTTCAGAAACCCTGCCTGATGTATATGTCAATGCCCTCATGAGGCATATAATTCCCAATTCTCTTAGTGATTCTTACTAAGCTCTTGACCCTAGTGATACGTTCCAGTAATGAGACTGTAGGTTAATTGCATATTGTGTTAGAGGACTTGCTTCTGACAGCTTTAAATGTATTGCTTTTGTACTTCATTAGATATTCCCCTGCTCTTGTAAGATGAAAATGTATCCCTGCCAAACCATCAAGTAGACTTTTGTGTTGGTTTCAGTATTTGTTTGTCGCTAAATGAACTTTATCTTTTCTTCGTGGTAAAGTCCCTTCTGACTTCAAGCAAATGCTTTAGGTTCCACATAATCCAAAGCTGCTTTATCTAAGTTTTATTGTGCTTCTTGTATGTCCAGTTACAAGGGTGGGAATTGAACTTGGCCGTGATTTGGTGTAATGCTGAGCATCCAGTGTCAAACCGCTTTATGTAACATAGCATTGTTTCAATATATCATTTATTTTCAAAAGAACTTGAATCATGGCCATAGAATGTGCATTATGTGCGTGCTTTGTTCTCAGATAGAAGCCTGCAGGATCTCAAACAATTAAAAAGAAGTTGTCATTCCAGTTGCTGAAACGCTAGTGCTTTGGGGGAAGTTTGGGAACAGCTCCAAGGGACATGCCTGGGAGGGTGGACCTGGATAGCAGATTGTTTTTAAGAAAACATCCTTCTTCTGAGTGATTTTATGCAAAAGAAAAGACCATTGAAATCTATTAAAAATACTTAATATTTTTTGAAATGGTTTTTAAACCTTAGAAAAAAAAAATGGACCAGCTGGATCTTAATACACTGCACAGTAGTTATCTGTTTTCTGGGTGACACAGCAGACATTTGTAAATGCCAGAAATGTTGGCCCGTTGCAGGTTTTGGGTTGTTGAGTTTTTATTTTGGTGGGGTTTTTTCAGCAATGGGACTGCCTTCTTCTGCTACTCAGAAAGCTGCAGGTTTCTGGTACCTCTGTCAGGAATTACTGTCCTATAGAGATTTTATGAATATTTTGTCTTCTAGTGAATTATTTAAGCTGTGTTTGATTAGTTCAAAAGAAAAAAGGTTATAACAATAAATATGGTCATCACATTCCCCATTTTTCTGAAAGTAATTAAGACTGCTGGTATGAGTTCACACTGTGGTGGCCTATAGATCTTGAGCAGATCCTCAACACTGGTGTCACATATACATTAGTTAAGTCAGAATGAAGAGATTAGTTGGGAAGGAGGTTTTTGGTGTAATCAGTATCATGAAGAGACAAGAGAAATGATTACAGTTTTATAGAATTAGCTTAAAATGAACTCTAACATCAGGGCAATCTGGGACACTTTCATTTATGCAAATCATGTTTTATTTAAGTTTTGTTTCAGCTTCTACTTTGTATTTCTGTTGTGTTTTAAATAGTTGTAAGACAAGAATTTCTTTGACTTCATTCTGGTCTCTCAGAGGTCAGTGACAAAACCTGGATGAATTTTATTCTGATCCCTTTAGGGCAGGGAACATAACATCTGATCCTGCAAATGACTGTGTATGGGTGAGCTTATGTCTTCTCATTCTGTATAAATCCAGAATAGGAAAAAATGTGTTTGCTTAGTACAAAAGAGCTCCAGCTTTGACTGGGGTCTTCTGGAGTTTTCTATATTTTCTTTAGTTGTTGTTGTTGTTGTTCCTGGAAACAAATAATTCAGCCAAAAATATATGAAAGTACACAAATACTTCTAGTTGATGCAACCCTGGATATCAGCTTCTGTATTTTACTTAACATGTAAATGGCCAGATTTATCAGCTTAGTGGAATGTAGCTGTACTTGGTCATGGCTCGTGGTTCTAGAGCCCTGTGGTTCTAAACAATTAAATGTACAAGACTGTCCTACCCCAGCCTGTTAGTCAATCAAGAGTAAGAATTTACTCCCAGTGTTGACCAAATTTCTAGATGAAGTACACCTGCAATCTTCTGCATCTTCTGACAAACTCCAACACTGAAGATGCAAAATTACAAAAGTGGCAAATTAATCACAGATACAAATGTTTGAATTCTAACATCTGGCCATGAAACAGTTGAAATCCCCTACTAAAATGGATGCACAGTTCTGTACATAGTCTCAGAATCACTTTTGAATTACCTAATTCTCTTTCGTTCTCTCCACTTATAAGTACTATAGGGAAGCATTTTAATTGATGCCACCTATATAACGTGGCTTTGGGTCAGTCACTCACACATTGCATAGAGTCAGAGTGACAATGTTTAGCTCAACTCTATACCAGAGAAGCCTTCATTCAAAACAAAGCCAAAAAACCCTACCTTGTCAACTGTCAGCAATTTCAAACATCCACATTATTTAATAGGAGCATTCACCAAGCCAACACTTAAAAGCAGTAAAATGCATAGTTAAATACACAATAAATTTTCTATTTCATACATAAAACCAAGTGTGTTGTCATCATCAATTATGGAGGAATACATACATGATTGCAACTAAAACTCCTAAATTTATCTAAGGATGATTAGTTTTGCTGGATTTTTAACTTGCAGATTTTTGACTTCATCTGCAAAATATTTTTTAAACCTGCATTAAAAAAAAATCCATTATCACTTTCTTTGTTGACTGTTCATGTTTTGATAAATAATTTACATTTCAATTTCTTGGAAACCATATAGGATATTGTAAGTTATTAGGAGAGTGTCAATATAATTTTTAAATAATTTTGAGCTTGTATTTGAGGCTATTTTTATTAACACATGATTATAAATCTATTTTTTTAAAATTTTCAGGATATGTGGGGAATATTTTTTTGAGGCTTGCAGTTAGGGAGGGCAATAAGCTTCTCATTCCTCTGTGCAATAGATGTCTGCATATGCTTTTTTTTTTTTTTTTTTTTTTTAGTATTCTGACAATTTAAAAATCAATATTTTAAGATACTTTTCTTGAGCTGAAAAACTTATTTTCAAAGTAAGTAAAGGAGTCTTAAGTGCTCTCTACTCTTTTGGTTATTTTATGAGTTCTATTTTTCTTGAGTTTAGGGTGACTGAAACACTGTGTAATGTTTATCTTATTTCATACACTATTTGGCAGGAATGTGTTGGTGTAGTTACTTTCATAAAGTCAAAATCAGCTTTTACCTTCAATCCCTTGTGCTTGAACGTGCTCAAAACAGAGACAAATGAGTGATGAAATTCAGGCCTATGTGCTTGGCTTAATATACATATTTTCAAATCAGAAGACTGCTGAAAAAATTCCACAGCAAGACTGTTTTCCTTTTAGGACAGTCCTCTTGTTAATGAGTCTGTGTCCAAACAATGGCAACATTTCTTTTCTTTGTTTCTTAATTGCATTGCTTAGGTAAGAGCATAATTACTTCAGCATTGTATTTGATTTTCACACAGTTTTTCGTAATTGACATTTTAAAAACAAATTATCTTTAGTTTCTTGATGTGAAAAATACTATATATTGATGGATGAGCATGTAATCTGTGTGAAAAATGTTTTGTTAAATCATTAACACTAGGTTGTTTGTCTGTTGAATCAACGACCTTTTGATGGCAACAGAGATTTCACTGTAATAGCTTTTAATATTCTTCTTTTCCCATTAGGGCAAGGAGCACCAGTTTTAAAGCAGCCTCTCTTTCACTTTGATATGAATAGATAAATTGTCAAAGCTGCCAACAAGAATGCTTCCTACTACAGGGTATGTTGCAACCAACACTGCATACAGTGTTCTTGCTAGTAAACACAAACTGTGCACAGTTAGTGGTGCAGCTTCATTCTCATCCTTCAGTTGAATTTAATGAGCTGAACACTGATGAGATTTTTGAGAATTGGGTTAGTGTGTGCTGAGTGGGAGACAGATATGGGATGACATTTTTTCTGAGTTGCCCTTTCCCACCACTTATCAGCAGAGGGGAAGGGATAAGAGTGGAATATGTGCATAGTGTATATTGTTCCAGAGGAAAACCCTGTTCTTCAGAATTAACCCTTTTAAAAATGCTCTATGTGGAAAAAGAAATGCAATATTATGTTTAGCCTCATGTTCTGTGCCTTTATGAACTTATAAATTGTTTTTTGAAGTATTTCCTGCAGTATTTTTAATGGGTATTGCATTGTGCCATTACTTAGAAATCAGAGTTGCAATCCCAAACAAGTACCTTAATTCTCAGCATTGGAAGGGAGAAAGTGTCACATTAATTATGCTCTCTGCTCTGCTTTCCTACTCCTGTCTCGCTTGGGTTTTCTTGATGGATTGAAGAGAAAGTTGATTCTTGTCTTGGCCTATTTCAAACCATCTGAAAACAGCTAAAAACAAACTAAACTTGAGCCAAATGGGTAGTAAATAATACATACAGCCCTTAAACAGAAAATTTAGCAGCTTGCTAGCTGAGGAAGTTGCTAAGACTCCCATCAGCAACCATATATAGTAGATTTAGTGGTTCTCACCACTGTCATGTGTAGAACAGATACTTGGCTTTCAAAACTTAATTCTCAGCTATTCTTTGGAGGCCTAAGCTCTGTATACAGTGAACAGGGAGAATAAGTTCTGTAAGAAGAGAATCCAAACCAGCCATCATGGCTTAGGGACTGAACAGGCATTGATCATTTCAGAATTGCTGAAGCCTGACTTTTTTTTTCCTGGGGCTGGGATTTGCAACCTAATACTTCTACTGAAACCATTCCTCTTTATAGGCATAACTGACTCCATATTTTATTTGAAATGTGGTAATAAAAGAAAGTAATTGTGCTTTCTGTACTGGCCTGGTGGCTGGAGTATCTGCTTTGGAAGAGAAGGACTCAGGTTCAGCCTCTTCAGCCTGAGCACGTCACACATTCACTTGCCTCTGTGGGAAAGGCCTTAACCAGGATGTAGATCTTGAAGTGGAGCTGTGCCAATATGTATTCAAGTGTTCAAGATTTATGGGGCCAGAATGAAAAGAACAGAAGCAGACAAGTGCCAAGGGTATTTCTTCAACAAGAAGATAATGGGTTTTGCTGTAAACAATTCTTCAATAACATATAACAATACTGTTTTAGGGAACAGAGACCCCAGCCAGTATCTTTAGCTCCTGTGTACATTTCAAATGTAGTTATCTATCCCTTCTGGGAGAGGATGGTAACAAAACAGTGTCTTCTATTTCTCCAGCTGTAATTAGTTCTCATAGGAATGATGGAAGGCAATACTTTGCTGTTCCCTTGGATGATGGGCTGTGCTTTGCTTTAGTGGTTTTGCTGATGGCATCTTTTTAGCTTGCCTGACTCCACAGAGAACCATGGTGTCTGCAGGTCTTTCCTGAGAATACCAAAAGGGCTTTTGTGTGTCTCCAAGCTCTGAGGTCTTGGGCATGCCCAGCACCCTTTCTGAAGTTTGGGGTGTTGAAAAATGGAGGCTGGAGTAGCTGCAGCCATTCGGACACATAGGAGGTAAGGAGGGGGCTGGGCATTGCACTCTGGGACCTAGTACCAATGCTCCACTCAAGTTGTACTTTAGTTGGTCTAAGTGCTTTTTTGGACTCAGGCCAACACTTTGCCTGCCGTGCTCCGGGTGACCGGTGTATATTGTCTTGGCTCTGCTAGGCATTAAGGCGTTTCTGAGTTTGATATGCTTTGAGTACTTGAAAGTGTTGAAAATTATTTTTGCCATTCAGGGCAATTGATTTGAAGAAGACATTATCCAGTCCTGCTTTTTGTTTCAGAAATGTCTGTGTGCCAGTTTGTGATTGCTTTACACAACTTGACTGTCTGTGCCCCAGCATTCTTTACAGATACTGCTTGTATAAATATAGTATTTTATGTCTCAATATTGGCTAAATAAAAATCACCTAGAAAAGAAAGAACCTCTAGATAACATATAGACGGATCTCTATGCCAACTGTTGCTGATTTGTTGAGGTGAATTATAGTAACAATTTTCAGGAAAAGGATGAATTCATAATTTCAGAATAGAAATTAAATTCAAAATACAAAAGTCAGAGTGGGCTACTCCCCAACAAGCCAGTTTTATATCAGGCTTATAAAATATACTTATATCAAGTCTCTTAGGTAGAGTTGCTGTCATCCTTTAATAAAATGGTTGGATTCTGCTAGTGGACTATTAGATAACTTTAATTCACAATTACCTAGAATTGAAATCAGATCACAGAGCTGGTGTTCATGAGATTACTTGAAAGAAATGATGATTTAGAAAGGAAATGCCACTTTGAAACAGCATTGTTTCCCAATTAATAAATGTCTCCTAAAGGGAGAAGTATTTTAGTGGTTTTAAATAAGAATGAGACATGGCAGGGTCATGACAGGGTCCAGGGTCAAGTTTAATTTTCTTGAAGTAAAATAGCCACAAGGAGAGATGCTTTTGCAGGTGAGAGGCTTGTGTTCCACAGCACAAACTGCATACTGAGTGGTAAATACTGCTTCAAATAAAAGAACATAGTTCTGTTATTAGATCAACAGAGAATAATAAAAGCTACAGTGCTTCGTAATTTTTCCATTGAAGGATGTTGTTCTGTTGGCCATGCTGTCGGAATCTTTGGAAAAATAAGAAAAGTGTAGCCCTACTGATGGTCAGTAATAGAAAGCTTAGTTTGTGAAGGACTAGTGAAGCTTCATCTGTGCAAGTTTCCTTCATGAAGGGATGCTGGAGATATTTGAAATACAAGATGTAATTTGACTTGATCTTTAATTATTGTTTACATATTTACTGCTACTGTTATTATTGTGTCAAATTATTAAAAATGTATATATTATGTAATTTAAATATTTTGAAGATTTCTCTATGTTATTGTATCTTGCTTCTACAATGGTCATTATCTTTGTGCTCCATATGTCTCATATAATCAAGAGATTTTTGCCTTTATATACAATTTAATATATTATGACTTTAATAATAATATATATCTTTATGTATTACATTATTAATCCGAGTGTCTAAAAGCTTCATAAGATGACTATACAAGAATTAATATAACTACATTTTTTAGTAAGAATGAAGTTTTCAAGTGATTGTTATAAATCATAATTCAATAATTCATTTTACTGGACAAAAATGTTAAGCAGCAGTTTCTAATTATTGTCTAAAAACATTTAGATCCCAGTCTAGTGCTGTGAAGCATTTTGTGAGTAGGTCCTGGGTCCATCACCTTTTAGAAGGGCAAAACATTGTGTTTCTTCTCAGGTGTAAACGATTAAAATGTTTCAAAATGGGAGGAATGATAAAAGACATGTATTTTTGTTAAATATATTCCCAGGGAAATTGTTTAGTGGAAATATATCTTCAAAATTATTACAGTGGTTGCATGAACAGAAAACATTCAGAACATGACAAAAGCCAGGATTTTCTTCTTGAAATTGAGAGGATAGGAATGTAAGCAAAGGGAATGAAATGCAGGGAAAATTACTAGTGGTTAAAAGTGAGAGAATTGATTAGAAACAGAATGAAAGTTGTGTTAGACAACTGCAGGCTGGAATGAAAGGTTATAATTTGCAGATCACTTTTGCTGTCAATTCAGAATTAAAAGCATCTTTCCTGTTATTAGTGCAAAGCACTTGTACAATTAAATAAAATGCCAGTTCCTCAGGGTCAACTGTAGCTGCATTCCTGACCCAGAGCAGTCTAATAGTCTACTGGTTTAGATACGTTTATTTGATGTAAGAGTTGTTATTCCAAGGAATTATTTGTATATACCTCTTAAAATGCAGGTATGTATGACTACTTGGCAGTGATTCTTAGAAGTTTTGCTTGAACTCTTGTTGTTGAGTCATAGTTTCTCTGGTGTATAAATTATTACTTTACAAAACAGTTGATTAGACCAAAATTGATCTTGCTTTAGCACAACCATTAAGAGTTTTATCAGGGCATTTTATATTAGAAAAAAATAAAAGATGTTCTATATAAAAATTAAATTTTGATAAATGACAGGAATATAAAATAAACTCACTTGCAAAGCTAGTTTATAGAGATGCTTAAATGATAAATGATTTATTTTTCTTGGGCTTTTTTGAAATTTACTTAACATAGTTTAGCTGTATTTCAGCACATCACTTAATTGAATTTATGAGTATCTAGGCTTCAGTTTCCCGTTAGGACCACAAATAGTTCTCTTAGTCTGATGTGCAGTCAGCCAAGGTCAGCCCTCCACAATTCATCTGTTTTATACCGTGATGTCATTAAGATAACACATGATTTGTGTCAGATGCTGTCATCCTGTAAGATGTAGCTAGTGCAGATTTATAAATCCATGTGTGAAAGTAGCCACCACAAAGTCCCTTTGAGGACTGCCACCAGATTCTTGCTCAGTCATGTAGCTCTCCCAGAACTCCAACAGCTCTGGGAGGTGTCAGTAGGGCTGTTCACACCCAACCAGCAGCTTTTGGGTGCCCCCCATGCCTGAAGGAGGGTTTGAGTAAACTGAATTATTTGTGGGAGAGAACAGCTGCATCCCAAGCCTGACCTCAGAAAACTTTGGAAATAAAGCATTATTTCTGAGAGCCTGAGGGAGAGGCAATATGATGAAAGTAGAAGAGATGCCATGAAGTAAGGTATGAGTATATAAGCTGGGAAGAGAAGTTCAGTTACTCTGTGTGGTGAGAAGGATTGATAAGGAAGGGATGTCTGACTGAACAAAACATGCCAACAGCTTTCATCAATAATGGTCTCCAACAATAACATACTCCTTCTTTCCCTGCACCCTTTTTTTTGTGTTTCCTTTCCTGTTTCCTCCATTTTTTGATATTCTTTCAGGCTGTGAAGACCTGTGGGTATTCCTGTGGCTGCATCTACTCTTGTGTGTTATTATGTCTGTGCTGATTTTTGTTACGTTTTTCAATAATCTTTGCATATCCTAAGGCTGAATAACAAACTTTTATATAAGCAAAAGAAAATTTATTTAAAAACCTTACAATTTTTCCTGAAACACTAGTGATAAAACAAGGCAGGATATCACTGATAAAGAGCATTTCAAGTGGGACCAACAGAGACAGATTGTTAAGTATGTGCCAGTTTATTATTATTATTTATAATAGAATATATTTTGGCTTGAAATTAATATGGGAAGTTCTGACATAGAAGAAATAAGATTTTTTTAGTTTCTTTAAAATATTTTTTACTTTAAAATCCCCACATACACATCATATACAATATAAAGCATATGGCAATGAGTTTAAAGAATGGGTAGAAATCATACATTCACATAGAACCTCTGGTCTTATTTTTCAGCCTTGTAGTTTGCTCATCTGTATTTTACATGAAGTTTTAGCAAAAAATATTTTAAAATTTCTGACATTTACCTGCAGGAAAGTGCAAATTTATAAACTGTGCACTGAAAATACTCAAGGAGGTTCTGCAGAGGTGCTGCAGAGGGCTCACGTTAACCCTCATTTCTGCAGAAGACAATTCTGCATGCCTTCTCATTAGTGCACATGGTTGGTATTTGAAAAACTGAAATTTGTCTGTATTACCAAAGACCCAGTTTATGTAAAATAGGGCCTTCTGGGGGACGATTCTCAGACCAGTCTTCCAGTGAGATTTAATTCCTCTGAGCTAAACTGCTTATAGGAAATTCTTTCCTGTTATCCTTAAACTACTTACTGGCAGTTTAAATTGACAGGATTTCTGTGCAATTAATGTTGCCTCTAACACTGACTGAATTAGGTATTCAAATGGTCACTATATTTGTTTCCCCCTTTCCTTTTCTGGAAATGGCTTCCCTTCTCTGTATTATGCTGGAATTTATCTGGGCATGGCCATATTCCCAGGTAAATAGGAAGAACAGCTTTGAGTATGATGGTTCCTGGAGATGGGTGGGGATTATTGCAATGCCACGTTGTCCATCTCCCATCATGAGCTGAATAATAACTGCAGGTCCTTTGACTCAGTATCTCTGTCAGTGTCTATGTTCTTTATGTTATTTTTAATTCAGATTCTTACGCTTTTAATGAAACTCTGTAGAAATAGTAAGAAGGAAGAAAGATGGAATTGCTTCTTGACGCTTTTTTTAATTGATTCACCTTGGGTTTAGAAGTGTTCTACTTCTCTATAATGAAAACAGTACAATGAAATAAATATTGTAGGAAAGATGATTCCTATTTTCTTGATCTACTCTGAGTAATAAACTAGTTTTGGCTCAAAAGTACTCCTAGATTAATCTTTCTGCCATCAGCAGTACTTATCTTTCCTTTACACCTCAGGCTAGAATTCATTCTTCTTTTCTTTGGATGTTTTAAGTCATGAAAGCTCAAATTGAAATTCAATAAAGAATCACTTGTGGTTTTCCAACTCAATCTTGATACAGTAACAGAAAACGAATCAAATATTTCCTTAAAAAAAGGCCCACCCAAAACTCCGTGATATGATGGATGTATATTTTAAGGTTCTCATATCTAAGAAAACACATTTTCAGTATGCTGATACCTCTGATAATTTGGTATAAAAATTGAAATCTACATATTTTATTATGAAAGATTAATTCAGAAGCACATTTGAAAATTAGGGATAAATTTGCAGTAGTTCATGTTATTTTTATACTATGGTTCCAGAGTTTGAAATTTGACCTAGGAGTGTTGAATACGTATTGCTGGAAATCTGTAACAGCCAAAGCAGCACAGTCTTAGAATATGGAATAAGAACTCCTATAACTGGAGCTGAAATCTTTCTCAGTAGAAAGTATGTTTTGCCCACTTTCTGGATGTCTGTCTACATTTTTTTTTGTCTGTTTCATTTAAGAATTTTAAAAAAAAAGTTGAGGATGCATTCCCCTATACTTTCTCATTTTCTTTGCAGTTTTCTCATGGGCTGGAAATAATGTTTGAACTCCTTTCTTTTTTTTTTTTTTTTCCTTTCTTCCCCCAACGATTAGTCTTTTTTCAAGAGATGGGGGGGCACATGTCAAGAAACCTAACCCATGCTGAACTACCTTCAAGGCATGAATACAGAGAGAAGTCCCAGAAGGTGTAGAATTTAAGGATGCCTCTGGCTCTTTGCAGCTACCAAAGGTTTCTGTGTTCCTCCTGTCTCTCCATAGTTATGGGGAGGCACAACCTCTGCCATTGTAATCAACATAATGCCAGATCTGTCACTGCACACCAAGGCCTTGTTGCCAGCAGGGAGACGTTTTCTGCAGAGCTGGGGATGCTGAAACCCACTGTATCTGCTCTCAGCATTTATTTCTTCTGACCTTTCAGTCTTGTTTTAGCCCCATACAGCTGATCCAAGGGACCCCTCCTTGGGAGTTGGGTTGCACAGCCACTCTCTTCAGTCCCCAGGTTACAAGGGCCAAGCATCTTCTCTGCCAAATGTGATCTTACCCCACGTATGTCTGGGTTTGTGGCATAAAAAAGAAAACATAGAGGAGCAGTTGTATATGTTTGGAATGCTGAATTTTTATTTCTTAAAAGCATGCCAAAGTGAAAGGATCTGGAAAATGTACATGATTTTTCTTTATTTGAAAATGCATTTAATTTTGAGCTATCAATAACAAAATGCTGAAAGTAGAGGCTGTTGCCAAATATCTTTGCACTTATATTCTGGTTGGTTAATGCTATATTTAGAATGAAAGTGCATAATTAATCCTTTAAAATGTTATTTTCTATCATATGCATTTGTAAAAATATATCAACAAATTTGTACTGTGAGTCTATCTTGTTTTACCAAGATTTTTAGTAATTTTTTCTTACTTGACATGCTGCTCCTGCAGTTCAAATACCCTGAGTCTTACATTTTTGCTTTATGACTATTACTGTGAAAATGAAATAACTTTTAACATTCTATGGGATTTTTTGAGCAAGCAAAACACCATAAAGCCCCTCTCTCTTTTGTTTCAGCTGCCATTATTAGTACTTTGTTTTACACTTTTAGGCATGTTCCTAAATAATGAATAACTGCCGAATTACCACAGCACATTTGATGTGAATGAGTCATCAGCCTTAAATTAAAAACCGAAGTGTGATGACCTTTCTGTTGTTCTGCATGTCATAATTGCCATCAAGTGATGGGTCTGAAACCTCCAATCATTCATTAGCACCTTGAGCAGACAGCAGTCATGTTTTTGTCTAGTCCTTAGGGTCTATTGTTTTAGGGAATCCAACCAGTAATGGCTTGGATTAAAAAGGGGAAGTTAAAGGAAAATACATCATCAACATGCTAAGCAAACAAAAGACCTATAGCTTCTGTGTCTGGACAGGCAGACCATTATTAGACAATTATTGTCCATATTTGTGTGCATGTTTGTTTATTATCTGATGTTTCTAACTGAAAAGAGTTTTGTCTTCATCTCTTGGAACTTAAACTGAGATTTAACCATAACTTTTCTGATTCTGGAATGTAGGTTAAATATCCACTCTCATCATTAAAAAAAAAAAAAAAATAAAGACAACAAATCACCTCTGGAGTTCCATGGGAGCACCTTAGTTAATTTAGTTACTGATGATGGTACCAGGTAATTGATATTACTTAACCTATTTCATAAGATGTGCTTGGTCAACAATGCATTTACCAACAATGGGGATGAAAATAAGCTTTGGGTATATTTATGCCACCAAAGTGTACAGCTAGTTAGTGGCTCCTGTACAGATGAAATATCTTCAAAACACATTTTGCCAATATCAGCTTAATTCTTATTTCTTGTGTTCAGGAGTGCTGGCCCTGACTGTCACTGTCATGATGACAGAATTGGTGCTGTCTTGTCTTTCATCATTGGCTATGCCTCTTTCCTACTGCACTGACCATAATTTTTTCTTCAAAGGTCTTGAGTCTGCATTCATTTCTTGGGCAAAGGTGACAGCTTAGCTGTAATATTTCACACGAGAAAGAAGTGGAAGATGTGACCTTAATTTTTTTTTGACTGTTGTTGTTTCATAGTAGTATGCAAAATATGGAAAGTCAGTTGTATTTCATTGGTATTTGGCATCTGCTCAACAACTGATTGCTCTTCTCAGAGCTTTTTTGGAAAGTTTGCAGCACCGTAATGACAGCTTTCTAAACACAGATGTCCTCTTGGTACAACCTATAATTTTTTATGAAAGATGTATCGATGTCAGGAATTTGAACAAAGTGCTAGAAGTAGTTGAATATTCTTGTTATGAATATGTATTCAAAATATCTACAGTACTTATATTGTAAGTTGGAGGAAGAATATACAATGTCTGAAGGCAAAGATATTGGTACAAAAATCAGAATATAGTTTAAGATAAATTGATTCTTTTGTTAGTGGACTGTCTATACATTAGTGAACTTTTCCCCACTATGTTCTATACTGTGTAAGTGCATACTGTGACCTTGAACCATCAAGAACCTCAGGAATACATTTAGTAATTGGGGATTTGGCCACAGAAGATGTCTAATAGCTGAGAGGCCTGGGGTAGTTATTAAATGTTCTTGTGAAGTCCCATTAGTAGCCTGTTCCTCTCAGATAAGCCATCAGGAAGTGAATATTTCAAAGACAAATTCCCCCTCCTCAAGTCAGCTATTTTTCTTAGATGCTTTCAGTAAGTAAAAGTCAGTTGAAAGCTTAACGTGTAAGACGATAAACTTCTAGCAGCTTGTGGTTCTTAGTAGAGGAATACTCAATTGTATTTAACTGTGGGCCTATTATTTGCAAATACCTACAAATAAGAAGACAGTGCTTAATGGTTATCGTATGTAATTTATATAAGTTCAGACTTGCAGGTGAAAAGGAAAGTCTCCTCTGTAACAATTTGAGATTGTTTTTTAATGAAAACACAGTCCATTCTATATTGTTCTTCTACCTATTTAGTTCAAGTTAGATCTTATGCAACAAGTTTATCTAGGAACTCTAATGATATTAGGGGAAATCTAGTTCAAGAAATATTGTCCCATTTTGGTTTTGTGCAGCTCCGCAGCCTGCATCTAAGTGCTGCAATATTTATGACTATAGCTAACGCCATGTAGCTTCCCTCTATGTGTACTTGTACATTGCACTCACTTGGTTTTGATTTATTTTCAGGTCTATACTCCCACACCACTAATGACACGTCATTCAGCTTCAGAATAGATACTTTAAAGTTAGAATGCTGCATCAGAAATGATGGAAAACCATAAATGTTAGTTAGAAAATGCTTTCTTTTTGGACTTCAACTGGGTCACGCTGTGGTCATTCAATATTATGACACTGGGGTTCTTTCCCTTCTCTCTTGCTTCTGGTTGATGATAAAATCACTTGTCTGGTATACGTGCATGTGTGTGGCCCAGCCTGGGCTGCTGTTTGGCGTGTCTTGGATCACAACCTTTTGCCAAACCTCAACAGTAGCTCTTGGGGAAAAATGTAAACATACAACCAAATTTACTCTGGTTTCTTTATTTAGCTCAGTGCTAGTTAATTCTAATTGCTATAAGGCTTCAATATGACAAGCTTTTTCCTGAATCAGAAAATGGGAGAAGCTAATTTAATATTTTAATTATAGCAATTTAGTAAAAAATACAAGTGGGTGGGAAGCAAATGGGATCTCCTAATGCAGAAGTAAGAATTTTAAGTGTTTAACAGTTTTGATAAATTTATTAATTTTAATCACATTAAAAGATGTGTTCAAGGATGACAAGGAAGAAAACACCTATTTTGTTAGTCCAGAATTATATGGAAACATTATGCAATAATACCAATTACTAAGAAAATTCCAGAATTGTGGTCAGTGTAATAATCTACAATTTTCTGAGACTATCCTTACTAAAATGACCTACCTAATTTAAGTGTAATTTCCAAAATAGGGAGACAAGGTGTTTTGTTTGTGACAGTGTAAGTGATGGACACTTTTCCATGTAATGCTCTACCTTCTACTAACATTAAATGACCTCTTTTCTCCCTGTAGGTGATAGTTGAGGATTATGCTGGTTTTTCCTATGTGGTTACAAGTTATGGGGAAACAGGGCAGAGTTTCCATTATTAGAACGTAGAAGATTTCAGTAAATGGAAGGCCTTTTGTCTACTTGGTTATTTTGACTGTCATTAAAACTCACCTATCAACAGTTTGCCTCTTACCCTGGCCATTTTATGTGATCTGAACTGTTACCACTGTTGGCTACAAGAGCTGACCACTTTGCCTGATTGCTACTTGCAGAACATTTAGATCGGTTTTCAGTTAACACAGAATGTGTGTAATTGATATAAAAATTAATTATTAAAACTGGCAGTTTCCCCTGCCTAAAATGTGCACATTTGCATATGAACTATACCTCTTAAGTTGTTCACAAATGTGCCCCAAAACTTGAGATAAGTTTTTGCTTTGTCTAGGGGTTATAAGAATACAACTGTTCCATGATGAAAACAGTGCTCTTCCAGGCTTTTTTATATGGATTGACTTCTGAAAGCTAAAGAACTTATTTGACCTGAGTAGTTACATATTACATACTGTACAAGAAAAAGGAGTAAACACAAATGTTTAGTATTGAATATTTGAATGTTTAAAAAAATGAGACTTTGACTCACCCACAGAGCAAAAACCCTAAATCATCAAAGAAATAAACACTCGTGTAGATTAAGTTTTGCCAGCAAAAGACTTGTCCTTGCAAGTTGACTCTTGAGAAGAGGGTGCAGAACTTTTGTTTACAGTTGTATTCATGGTAAGGTGTGGAAAACTCACAGTTAAAGAAATGGTCAGAACTTCTTGAGCAAATGAGGACGAAGAAAGATAAATCTAGTAGCTGCTGCTGATTCCAGGAAACTAAGATGAAAATGTTTAAACCCCACAAAATATCTTTTAAAAACCCTAAAGCTTCTTCTAATTCTTTAAAGCTTCTTAAAGACTGTTAGTGTTGCAGGCTGAAAGCTGAACTTGACTGTAAGAGTCTGACTCAGTTCTTAGTTAGGAACAAATCACTCATTGACATCATCGCTATAATGAAATGGGTGTGAGACACAAGCTTTTGCAACTGTATTCAAAAGATCTGCAAAAATGACTAGAAAAGTGCAGAAATACTTATTCATGATTTTGACTTTGAAAATAAAAGATATCCTTCTGTGAAATAAACATTTGGGATGAAATCTTGCCCTATTCAGGCCAAATGGACTGTCTATATTTTAGTGAACTTTTGAGTCCACAGGTAGTGGACTCAAGCTTTCAGCTAGTGTGCATTTTATCTGCAGTAAAATAAAAAGTCATAATCAAGATTATTCCTGTGGCTGTTGATCCATCCATGCTTTGGCACAGTCAAGGAGTGTATGTGCTGTAATTTCTGTAAGTGGCCAGCCTGACAAACAGTACTGCAATTGGTGAGCACCAGTTGCTCCCTGTGAATTGCAAATTGTCAGATGAACACTGCCTACAAGAATTTACAGCATTTGTCTCCTAGGCCTGCTTATCTGGTTGCACTGAAGGCACTTCCTCAGGGTTCACATCACAAAAGTCTTTGAGACAGTTCAGTAGTAAATCTCTGTGGGGGCTGAGCTGAGAGCAGTGTCGTGGCCCCAAGCTCTGTGTCAAGAGCAGACGAGATTACTAATGCCAGTGAAATATTCTTTATCTGTGAAACAGCCAATCCTCTGGATTGTCAGCAAGTGCAAAATGAAGCACTCATCTGCCAAATATGAGACACTGCCTGTATTTCAGAACAGGAACCTGACCTGTCTGTTTGTCTCACATGCCAACTGCTTTGCCTACATTAGGTGGAAATGAGAAATTTATTAAGTGTAAAGTGCACAGCACAATGAATAAGCAAGCTAAAAGGCTCTTGCTTTGCTGATAAATTATTTCATTCACTCTCAGATTAAAACATTTTTTCCTCAGGCGAGAATGGCTGGTAAGCTTGTTTTGAAAAGTATAAATAGTAAAAGAAGAATTAAAATGAGCAGATATTTTATAAACATCTAATCTCGAACCATCTTACTTGGAAAAGTATGGTTTTATAAACTGCAGATGATATATTGTTTTTGATGCTACTATTTAAAAGAAATTCTTAGTTTTAGCTAAGATAGATAAAGGTTGGAATTGCATTGCATTTCATATTCCACATGTATAACAGTGTTAAAGTAGGTAAAATGATAATTAACTGCTCCTCCTATTATGTCTCTCTAGAGATCTGAAGAATAATTTGATCAGCACAATTGAGCCAGGGGCCTTCTATGGGCTTTCAGAACTGAAACGCCTGTAAGTATTAATTCCATTTGAATTATTCTGAAAATTGTGTTTGTATCGACATTTCTATCCTTGGGCAACTCAAATATGCCACCAAGCAATAATCAAATAACGGCACTGGGTGTAAAATAGAAAATCACACACTCTGCTTTTTACATTTACCATGCCTTTTTCTTCTTCTTTCCCTTCTTTCTTCCATTTCCTTTTATTTTTTTTTACTTTTTCCCATTTAAAATCATCAGTTTGCCCTCCAGTAAGTGTCCTAACAAGTGCACCTGAGCAGGTAAAAAACATTCCTAATTAATGACTAATCAAATGATATATCACTATAGACATTAATCAGAAATAACACTATGTTCAGATGTGTGTGAACAATGGTTTGTGCTACACTAGGTTTTGTTTTGTTTTGTTTACTTTTATCATAAATCAACCCTATAAAATACATTATTAGAAAGGAAACTTTGTCATGCTGTAGAATTTGCCATTTTCCATACCATCAACCTTAACTTTGCTTGATTTTTTTTTTTTTTTTAAATTTCATTATGGTTTTCTGAGGAAACAAGATCTTACATAGTATATTCCCTGTCCATCAGTCTTGCAATTCTGCCTTGGAAAAGGTTCTCATCATACTTTCAGAAGCACTGGCTGTTTTTTAAACTTCATTTTAGAAGGTGAAAATATCTAAGCTACTAGGATTCTACAGCTGGGCATTTTTCTTTTAATTAACAAGGACTACAGACCCTCCTTAGTTATACTCAGCCTAAGGAAAAGTGAGATGAACCCTTTTTAAATTATATTTTTCCAAGTGACAGCTTCCAAATGTCCATGCACTGTCTAACTAGGCCATCACCACATGCCAGGCATTTCCTAGGCATCATGTGTGATGTCTTACGAGAAAACAGGGATTATTTTGGTGGGATGGGAAGATTTAAATGAGAAGGAGAAGGAATGCAAATCCACAGAAAAAGAATTTTACAAATCCTCTGCTTTTCTGCTGCATGGTAGTCTGGAACCACTGTGTGCTGGGAGCACTGCACAAGGCTCCTCTCTCTGACCATCCTGTGGCTGTGTCTTCTAGCACCAGCCTCTCTGTTCTAGTGTGTCTGGGGAGAGAGCAGTTGCCTGATAATTATGAAGTCAGAGTAGCATATACATTTTTAATACAAATAAGAGCATTAGGTTTGAAGCTTTCTTGCTGCCTCTGTGTACAGGGATAACAGTAAATACAATAATAAAAATGAGCGCTAATTGTTGCTTTGGCCGTGCACTCTAATAACACAACCCTGACCTCTTGTGGGAAAACCAGGAAACCTGTGCAAGTCATGGGCTGCACATCCACAGACTGCACAGGTGGAGCCTTTAGGTCAGCCAGGAGAAAGGAATCAAGGGAGAGGAACTCATCAGGCATTGGGAAAGAGAAGAAAAGCCTCTTCAGCACAGTAGAATTGGCAATGTTGAGTTTTGTCACGCCAAATCTCAACCCTGTTGCTGATATGAACAAGTAACACTGGGAGCAATCTAGAGACAGAGAATCATTTAATTGCTGGACTGCCACATTTGATACAAATCTGTGTAGTTCCATGGTAAACAAGAAAATATCTTCCCACCTTCAATGTGCAACTGTTGAAATGGAGACACTAGAGCAAAGAGAGTAGTGTAAAACTCCTGTTGAATACTGAATACAGTAATTACTTTATACATAAACATCTTTTTATTTCCTGTGTAAAATATAAATTATGCTGAGAAAAGCAGAAGCTGATGTAATGTGGGCAACTGCAAGAGAAATGGCAAGTCAAACAGACAAGCCTCAACCTGTCTGAATGTTTTCTGTGAACAATTTGGAGAGCTGTTATAATTTGTATTTGAATGAAAAACTGAAATATTTCCGGGGTGTACTCAAAAAAGTACTCACAAAATTAATGGAAATTGATGAATCACTGAAATTATGGCATTTGTTTATTTAACATGGGAGAGTTTTTTTCTCTAACATCAACTTCATAAGTTAGCATTAGTAAGTTAAATGTTTTATTCCTGAAAAGTACCACCAGCTTTGTACATTATGAACTGAATTGTGTTTAATATAACAGGTATTAGTCTGGGAGAAAGTGCAGCAAGTTGTCTTTCCTTTTTGCTAATGTATTTTTTTGGAAAACATGTTTTACAATACAGAAATTTCAGCCACTGATATATGTCTTTTATGAAAATAATACTTATTGAAGTAAACTTCCAAATAGTGAAGTTCAAAAAAGAAAATAGTGTTTATTCTTTCATTTTGAAAAAAATGAGATTTTAGTGTGTGCCACTCCTGGAGAAATATGCACTCGTATTGGTTAGTATAGACAAAATCTGCTTTTGCTACCCAGATTATGCCCCACATTGTGATGCAGTTCTTCCCTATATGTTCAGACTTTGCCTAGGCAAAAGTAAAGTGTTACCCAACCAAGAATTCTGGGTAGGTTCCTCTTTGTGTCTTCTAATAGAAAGATATATAGATGCATATGCATTTTTCTTAAATTTGCATTTTTAGATTTCCCATGTAAGTTTTATTAGGAGAACATAAAGAATAATGCTAATATGAAATTATTGCACTATATTGTAGCCTCAGTATTATCTCAGCTGTTCTCTACTTAACATCCTTGACAAGCATTTAAAAATATTTTCACTCTAATACGATTTTCATCATATACTTGCACAACAATATATTCTTTGTCTGATAGAAGACAACTTCATAGTGAACTCTAAAGAGATTGCCTTCATTTTCCAGCTAATTGGATGTGTTCCCATGAAATCAGTAACTGGATTTGTCAAACTGCCACCTTTAGTCTTCCATTTGATTACTTTAGTGTTCTCATGTATCAGTAGAAAAATATGGAATCTGAACAATGTAGTAAAGGAATCAGAAAACTAATTCTAAAACAAAAAAGACATCCAGATCAATTGTAATTTTTTTTATTCGCTGCATGATCACTTAAAATCCTTATGTAATTGCAATTATTTTTGAAAAATGTACTTGGTGAGAAGGAATATTTGGGTCAAGGTTGAAAACCAAATACATAAAAATCAAACTGTAATTCAGAATCTACCATGGGGACTTATTCATGTTTTTACCACAATATAGTTGCTTATACCTGACTTCATCTCCTTCCTGTAAGCATCCTATACACTGTCTTGCTTGTATGGCTTATACAAAAAACACTTATTTGCTTTTTGCAGGCAAAAGTTATGGAATGTAATGCCTTTTACTGTTTGTGTTCTCAGAAAGCCACAGTATTGCTCTTAAAAGAGCTTGCCAAGTGCTTATCAAAACTGACCTCACTAGCTCAAAAATTAATTGCCTTCTGGTTTCTGTGATTTCAGCCAGAAAGGCTGCTGTAAATGAGATGAAACATGAGTAAATAGTTTAAAAAAAAGTCAACTTTGGCTGAATACTGCATGGAACAAAACGCTTCCTCTGTAAAAACAACAACAACAACAAACCAAACCAAACCAAAACAAAAACAAAAAAAAAACCAACAACAAAACCAAAACCAACCCTGCAGGTGCTAGTAACTCAGGTCCAGAAAATTCAAACTATTTGTCATATTATTTTTCTTTTATTTGCTACATATATATATAATCCCATTTTAATGCAATAGAACTCACAGCATGATTTGTGGAATTTGCTCAATAATGTTAATATAAAAGTTATTTAATCTATTTAGTTTAGTTACATTATGGGAAAAGGTTTTATTTCTCATTTGTCTAACTCCTTGAGTACTAAAAATATAGACACTTTGTGTGATTACATATGGGTGTATATAAATGACAGACTCAGTGTTTCATGGGATTTTTGTTTGTTCCAGGGATCTTTCAAATAACAGAATTGGTTGCCTAACACCAGAAATGTTTGTTGGACTTAACAATCTTCACAAATTGTGAGTATAACACCAATTTTGTTTTAAACAGAAGAAACCTTAACTGTCACATGACTGACCTGAGTATAGCTGGCAAGAAAATTGCATTATAAGAAGGTTGTAGATTTTGTACCAAAAGGCCCCTCTCTCGAGCCTTTGATTGTGTTGATATTTTAAATATGTTTTCTCTATTTCAATTGTAAAATCTATCAGAACTGCAAGGAATTAAATTCCATTTCCACATTAAAAAGAGACTAAACATGAAATTTCTGTTTGCACATCTAAGAAACGAATTAAGTTGGCTGTAGATTTTCAGGGTGGGAAAGGGACAATTCACAGAAGAATTCTGGTTTAAATGAAATTTGGCTGGGTGCAAGAGGGCTCTGGATCTTCATTTAGATCTGTCTTCATTCCTGAATGAGAAATAAATTCCTATACTGCATCATAGTGTGTGAGAAAACTTATACTTTACTTTCGTCCTCTCCAGCCAGTTACAGCATTTCCTTGGACTAACAGGGAAATCTTTCTAGGAAGGTATTCCATGAGGTCAAGATAGCACCAGGTAGAAGGCTGAAATCTGGCACAATTACAGATCCCATTAATGAGAGTAACTGTGCCAAGCCTTCTCTGATGAAAACAAATGAGAGCAGGTGATGGGAAGAGGCTTGATAGCATGTGATGAGCAGGTGCAAACCACCCCTCTTTTTATTCATCTCAGATGATGTTCCAGATTAGGCAAGCCAAACTCACCTACTGAGGGTTTCTGTCTGCTTTTTGTTGTGCACAGTGAACATGACTGTGACTATAAAGCCAGATTACCTCGGGAGGTAACTTTAATTCAAAATGGTGAGGTCGTATTTCTAAATGGAATGTGTTTCTAGATGCTGGGAACAGGCTCAATAGAAACTGTTCAAATCCATGCTCTCTCAGAAAGATCTGAAATTTCCATTCACAAATCTGTAAGATGCCATCTTACAAATGAATTAGAAGTTCAGTACAGAACATCAGTCTCTTGGAGGCTAAGAACAAGAATTCATTCCCAGAGGGTGCACAGCAGTTGGTCTGTGACAGTGTTTGGCTGTACTGTCCCTTTCCTCTGAAGCCCAGGAAGGAATGTGGCAGTGTATCTCCACACCCTTCACTGATGCCAGAGGTGCTGGGGAAAGGCACAATGTGCAGGCTGAGTGCCCATGGTTACTGGGCTGGTCAAACCACACCACTACAGTTTCTTTTGTACAGATTTGCTACATCCCTACTATTTCTGGTAGTCCAAGTATCTGTCCCAGCATTGGCAATTTTTTTCTGAGCTTTAAGGGCCAAAGACTCACCAGTTCCCTCAGTCATTAATGTTGTCTTTTCTTGCATCCAGACTTTTTGTGGGTCTAACTTTCATTTTGAAATTGCTGTATATTCAGAGCTTGCTGTATTGTTTTCCTTCTGAGGCCCCTGTTTACAGCAGAAATTTGAACGAGACAGTTAAGTGTAGCTCCCAAGTGACTATCTAGTAAATTTTTTCACTTTGAATAATAATTAAATAACAATTTAATGAATTATAAGTCCTTTCATCTTTAAGAAGGTTAATCTCTTCTTGTTCGCTTAACGTTGACCAAACCTTCATTTCGTTATCACCAGATTTCATGTTGATATTCTCTTAATTCTGAGAGGCAGAGTCATTGTTGAATGCAATCACTCAGAAGACCATTTCTGCAGAGCATCAGTAATGTCTTACTCCCCTCCCTTCCATCTTGTCCATTATCTCACCTTATTTTACAGTGAATGCACTTAACACCAGGTTCTTCACGCTTTTGTGGATATGATGTCCATGCATCGGAAAAAATTATGATTCTGGTAACTGGAGGCCTCTTAGTCTGGCCTCTTTGTATTTTATAAGCCAGTTTTGAAAGAAAGAGAAATGGAAAAAAATGTTGTCAAAGCAGAAATTGGTAAAAAATCAATATGTGTCCATAGATAGTATATCATGTAATCTTATAAAGTGGTCTTTCATTTTCTAGACAAGATAAATTATTCCTTGCTTTTCATATATGTCTAGCATGATGCTACATAAAGATGAGATGATCATTAAAATTAATACTGGTGTTTTCATGTGAGTGGAATTAACCTTGTAGGCCCCTATTTGCCTGGCTATTCTTTCAATTTTAACTAGTTCTGCAGATCAGAAGTCATACTGGGGGTGGTCTTGGGAAATGACACTTTCCAGGATTTAGTGTGGTCTTCTCCCATAAATACATATAATCCAAATGACCAACCTGACTGAACAGAAGAGAAAACCATATTAATGTGATATATTTAGGCTGTATATCATACCTACTCCTTATTAGTCTCTTAATTATAATAAAGTAGTATTGTTGGAGTATCTTTTGCACCATGTCTTAGCACACTTTCCAGATCTTACCTTAAATTCTTCTTGTAATTTTGCTAAGCTTTTCCTGTTATCTTCTCTCTAGTTCTTTGATCTTTTAAAAATTTGAATTATTTTTTCCAAGGTTTAAGATCTGGTTGTTAATCCATTTAGCCTGTCTTCCATTTTTCTTACTTGGGTTTTAAATTGCCTTTCTAACCACTGACCTAATAAATGGGTCCATCCTGCATTGTAGTCTATGTGGCCTAGTGCTTTATTAATTACTTTATTTGTTTTATTAGTAGTAGTATTTCAAAAGTCTGTTCTTTGGAAATCAGAGCTTAGTAATAGTTTAGTTTACCTTACGCTTTCATCCGAAGGGAGTCAGTTCACGATTACTATGTCAAAAGCAACAGCTGCCTTACAGGGATTGTCCTCCTTACAAACCAAAGAGCACCACCACTCTTGTTGGGTCACTGATTATTTTGTGGAGAAATACACAACCCCAATCAAGAGGGACTGTTCCCTGCCATTCAGAGTATCACATGTTCCTCAGTCTCAGAAATCTTGTATAATGTTCTAATGCTGATGGTAATTGTTTGAACTGGGATCTCAATTTGCCTGTGGTGTAAGAAGTGGTCATCATTGGACTGCAAGCTGATGGTGCCTGGTACTTTTCAAACACTCTCTAGCTTTCTCTGCCTTGGAAGTTTATTAAGAACCATTTTTTTAAAACATGTTTTAAAAGTGACAATAGGTCACCTTTCTGTTGCTACTGATACCTCTGAATTGTTTACTTGCCATTTCAGGGGTAGGAGAAAGCTGTTCTCTGGAAAGGTTATGGAGAAGCATTTACTCAGTGCAACATCAATGTTTGTAACAAGGAAAAGATGATGACTTCTTAAACATAGACCTGGTTTCATGGCCATTTACTGAAGGAGAAATATAAAGATGTATACATATGTGTTGATTTATGTGGTTGTTGATGTGGTAATTAGAGCTCTCCTGTGTTATGTTAGCAGAGATGAAGAACAGAAGCATCTTTGCAGGCTGTTATCAGAACCAGTAGGGAGAGCCATGAGTCCACTGGAAGGAGAAAAGGACATAAATCTTTTCATGTGGCTGCTGTGAAGTACAAATATGGCATTTTCTTGTACTGCTCACAAGCACAAATGACAAACAAAATAACACAGTGTGTTTCACTCAGTCTTGTAAATCTAATTCAATTTGAAAAAAAGATGGAGCTAGACCTGAAAAATCAGCTCTAGGCCCAAACTAACACAGTGTGGTTTAGCCCAATGGTGTGATTCATAAATCTAAACTGAGTGTGGTTAAAGGTATGGTCAAGTACTTCACTACATGGATGAGGATTGCTTGGGCTTTCAGGGATAGTGCTGACATTCTTCAGAGGGCTTGGTGGTTTTGTGCAGTCTAGTTTAGAACAACCTACAGAATTCTTGATTAAAGAAAAAATGAATTAGTAGCATCAGCTTTTTAAAGCATTCAGGCAAACAGAAAAACTTCAAGAAATGGTCAACCTCTCAATAATGTAAAGACTTTTACTCCATTGCACTCATGTCAGGGTATGTCAGGGAACAGAAATTGAATTAGAAGTTACTAATGGTACCTAAAATTTCATACAGACCCTGAAATTACTGCAGCCAGTGAGTTCTGATTATGTTCCTTGAGACTGATCTAATTTTTATACCCTCTTGGATTTGATGATTTTTACTGTTTAAAATGATTTCAAAATGCTTTCACGTCATATGACAGGTGCAGCTGGCAGTGCCTCAGTATGAGAGTAGATTTATTATATTTTCTAAGATACTAGTTTACCTTTTTTGGCTAATATATTACCTTTTGGTTGTGTCTATGCTGTGATGCAAATATTCTAAATAGGAGTGACATAATTGAATGCAGCAAATCTTCCAAATCTCCTTTGGGCCCAATGTTTCAGTGCTTTGTTCCAGAATTATGTATGCAAATATATTTCTGCTAGGTAATGGAGCTGCTATCTACATTAATTCTGTTTGTATTTAATCTAAGTATTAAGAGCTGTGGAATACTGGGATGATGCCACTGTGCTGATATACCAGACTTCGTTTATTTAGTCCCTCATAATTTATCTTTTCAGGTTTCAAAATGTTGCAGGCTGAAATCTGTTTCAACAAGTAGCTACTGCTGGATCTTCCCTTTGGAGGTTCAAACCCAAACTTTATCATTGCTTCCAACTGTTTGATTAAACTATACCTGATTTACTCTTCATCTTGCCTCTGAGTCATCATCAGCATTACCTTTGTGGTGATATTACACTGCAAATTCTAGTGTGACTTTCTTCATGTCATTGCACCAACTAATCACTTTGTATGGTGCCAGAAATCAAATAAAAAACACCAACACAGTTAATCAGACCTCATTTCAGCAACATTTCAGCAAATAAGGAAATACACAATGTAACCTGCCCTCTCTGTATTTCTGTTGTCATTTTTTTACAACTCCTTCCCCACTTCTATTTTTTTTTTCTTCTTGCACAGATCAATCTGTTACCATTGCATTCAGCTTTTGCTTTTTAATGCTGCTCCTAAGAGGGAAGAATTCTTCATATTTATATACTTCTTCTTCTATCTATATTCTGCCTGAAATGGTACTTTGACACATGTAACTCTTCTTGACTGTTTTGTGGCATTTGTCATTTATATTAAAACTTTTGGCAAAAGTGCTTTATTAATTTCTCTAAAAGCACAAGTATTGGTAGATGAAAAAAACAAATGTAGTACTTGACAAGTAAGAATGAAATGTTTCTCCTCTGATAAAATTGAACGCACATCTTTCTATTAATGGAGTGAGTTAATGGCATAGTAAGTGCTATCAGCTTTGGAGTGCATTAATTTGTTGTGTTTGAAATGTTTGCAAACTAGGTGTTACAGACATTTTTAGAACAAATGCCCTTTTAAATCAAGCTAGAGCCAGGCTTTAGGATATCTGAAATGGAGGAATTTTACAGCACTATACATTTGACAATATTTTTATATATGATATAAATTATGTGCACTAAAGAACCAGGTATTTACAGAATGCTACATCAGCTCAGAAATGTCTGAGTTATTTGGGTGATTTGAGAAGATTTCTGAAATTTTTGTTAAAGAAAAACCTATTTCCACTGTTGGATATCCAAATATTGTAATTAAGTTTCTTGGACATAGAAATATGTTGCTTTTTGACTTCCAGAGCCCTGTGAACATGATCCTAGTCTGCTAATTATTAATAGTAATGTGGAAACTTCAAACGAGGTCATTGCCAGGAGAATGTGAATAGTTGAATAGCTGGCTTTCTGCTGGTATCACTCTCAGGAATTCAATTATTCCAACACTTGGTAAAAAGGATATCCATAGGAATTCTACAATCTTTAAATGGAACACAAGGCAGGAATTTTTAGGTTAGCACAGTGTAGGTCAGTTGGCTCTAATTTTAAGTAAAGAGGTTAAATGAGTCTGTGAAATGCCCAATATTTTTAGTTTCCTATTGACAAATACAAAATATTAAAGGTAGAGAAATACATATCTACAATTCCTTTCCACCTTCAGACATATTCATACTTGCATAGGTACTTGAATGTTCTTCCAAGAGCTTTGCACCACAATTGTATAAAGGTGCACTGCTAAATAAAATCTAAAAAATTAGTTCAGCTATATCAACACATCTCATTGTCACTCAATATTTTCACTTCATGTTGGTGATCCAGTTTATTTTTTACTCTTATTACTAGAATTTTGTTTTAAACTACCAAGAAATTCTGAAGTGTTCATTTGTATACAAAACTGAGTTTTTGCTTTAAGTGTCTTAAACTAATTTATAAATTATCACTATGTTCTCTTCTTAGTTGAGTTCATTGATCCATAGATTTCTGGACAGGTTTCAGTAGAAAGCAGGGTTCACAAGTTTCAGTCTTTCCTACTTTGGCTCCTTGCCTGCTTCAACTCTCTTGAAGCTTGATAGATTCCTCACTGCGAGCAAAAGAGAGGTAAAATCAATAATCATAATAAATACTTTTAAAGAAAAAGTAATAAAACCATTTTCT
>WEIU01000421.1:8585-19947 GCA_013389925.1 Aegithalos caudatus | reverse complement strand
TTTTTTACAAGGGTGGTGAGACACTGGCAATGGGCTACCCAGAGATGTGGCGGATGCACCACTCCTGGAAACATTCAAGGTCAAGTTGGAAGGGACTCTGAGCAAACCTAGGGAGCAAACCTCCCTGCTCTTTCTGGGAGCAGCTGGAAAAACTTACATTTAAAGGTCCATTCCAAGCCAAACCTTTCTATGATTCTGTGATTTTGTACAGCTGGGTGCTTTACCTTTCCACTGCTCAGCCATTTTTATTACCTGCAGGCTGTAATGAGTATGCAAAGCCACGAGCCAGCCAGTTTACTTGCCATAAGGGTAATTTGAGTAATCAAAATTAGCTTTCTAACAGTGGGTTTCTGACTGGTGCCAGGAAGAAATTTGTGTTAATGAATCTTCCAGTGCCATAGCTGTCAATATGTCGTGGTCATCAAGTTTCAGTGTATGGCAAGTAATCAAATGCTCCCCAGCTTCTAAACTAGAGTTCTGGGAAATTTGAAAATAAAAAAATTGAAAAGTTGCAGCAGTTTAATTTGATAGAAAAGAAATCAGCGATGAGAAGAATATTTGTTTATTCTTTTAGATTTTTATGCCAGTGCAAGAAAATGCAATTTTTTAATTGTTTAGCTGAAACAAAATCTTGAATTTCATATTATGGAAATCTTTCAAGTAACAGTTACCATTTTAAAAATAAAAATGTTATGACATTTGACATTTGTGTTAAATAACTGGAACCTATTATTAAATAAGTAAAACCTGTTACCTGTTTTTTTTTCCACTGCTCCCTCACAAGACACATCAGTCCCTAGAACGGGTGCAAAAAAGATAATTTAGTTTTACTGGGTGTTAGGAATCTGGAGGAAACTTCTGTAGACAAAGACAGGTTAAATACCTTTGTCATGGCTGGGTATGTCATCCATCTGCTGACTGCTAGATGAAACCTGTGTTACTTGGATTTGCCAAAAGTGACTAGATTTGAATTGTACATTCCCCAGCTCAGCCTTTCTTAGTTTCTGTGTAGCTGTAAATTATTTTAAGTAAATAAATCAGATTAGTTATAGAATCCAATTGAGTCTTGAAGACTCATCCAAAGTTATGATTGTAGCTCATCTTGGCATATTTGCACTGAAGTTTAGCTTCTGTTTTGTGTCTGCGGAATACTTCTATGAGGTTAGCAAACCCAGGTAACTGAAGCACCAGTAGCAATGGACTGTGACAGCCTGGGCTCACTATCCTTCTAACTCATGATAAATCCTGTTTACTACTTCTGCTGATCTCCTGTGATAGGTTTACAGAAGTTTGCAGGAGTAAAAGTGGAATAACGAACTTGTAGCTTTAGGTAAAACAGCATGCATGTCAGAAATCTTGCTCTTTGGTTAGTGGCTACCATTTCAGTGTAGCACTAGCATTACAAAAGAAACATAACCCCTTAGTTTAACTATAAGATGCTGGGAAGATAAACAACAACAATAAATTAACCAAAGCAAAAAACACTGCTTGATATTCCTATTTGAAAAACATGTATGAGAGTGAAAGCGACTGATAAAATGGGGTGGAATGTCTCTTGCCATGCCTGCATTATGAAGCTGGTGGAAATAAGAAGCTGTTACACAAACAAGAGCTCTGCCTTTTCCGCAGTGAGGGGTAAATGAATGTGATACAAAGCTTTCTTGTCCCAGGCCCAAGAGACTTACCTTATTCTGCTGTGTTTAATACATGTTGGCATCTGTATTTTCTTGATATTATGTTGAAATTGGAGCCAGGCACAGCTTTTATTAAAACTGAAGCTTGGCCTCAGTTCTGTATTTATTCTTGACTTCCTTGGCACATGGTGCAGTCTGTGACCTTCTACACCAAACGTTTCGTTACTGCCAGCAAATTTTGCAACACAGAAACTGGCGTTGCTGTGCTGGCACCTCCCTTTTTGGCAGAGCTGGCTGTTGGAGCAATTAAGATTACGCTCTCTTCTCCAGTTCCATTCGGTAAATATCATCAGATATAATTTGCACTGTCAGCAATTCAGATTTTTAACTAATGTTTTTCAATTTGTTTTTCCTCATTTTCATCTGTCCTTTTTCTTGGATTGGTTCCTGTGCTTTGTCCTCACTTCCAGCTTTCCCCCACTGTGCTTTCCATGCACATTTCTTTCCCACTGAGACTGTATACAAATATTAGAGCTCTAACTCACACTTTTGTCAGCAGGATGTGCCGCACTCTGTAGGCACACTCAGTTCAAATAAAAAGCCCATTGGCAATACAATAAATCAAGTGATTAACAAGAAGCAAAATGCCAACCTCTGGGTTTTTTTCTGTCCCAGAAGCTTGTGGTACACTGTAGCAAACTGAATTTTCTACCAATAAACTGAAGTCAAAGGTGTATCCTAAGACGTGAGCACTGTAGTGCTGAACTGATGTGTGGGCAGCCTGGAGAAACCTGTGGATTTTCCTATTCCTGGTTGTGTGAAAACTGTTGATAGCAAACAAAGCCAGTTAATGAGGACCAGAAAAAGTATAGCAGGAAACTGTTTCTGGTAGACTGAGCAGCAGAAGGTGGTGGTGTAGAACAGGTTTATACACTGAGCAGCTGCTGAGCTGTAGAGCTGAGCTGCCCAGGTTAAAGGTTATGCAGCAGGAAATACAACAAAGGTGGCTGGAGGGTAGGACAGATTCTCCAGTACCTTGTGCTGGTCGTGTTGGTTCATGACTACCCAACCTTCTGTGGTGTTCAGACTAATCTGTTGCATGGGCCAGTTTTTGTGCTTACAGGTTTGCATTTGGTCATTCCCCCAGAAGACAGTAGTGTGCACTCATTGGAAGTGAATATTATCTAAAGATAGTAGTTATGGTACTTAAAAATGTACTTTATCTTTTTTTAAATCTTTTTTACAAGCATTTTTGTTCCACATATGTCAAGAAACAGCAGTATTTCCTTCATACTCTTATGTTTTCCAACTTTTAAAACAAAATAGATGGCCAAAATTAGATAGGAAATTGAAATTCTTTTGAAATATCAAGAATGAATTGTAAGGAAAAAACAGGAAATACATGATGTGTGCTCATGTGTGTGAGGTAAATTCTTTTATAAATACATTAAGGGCATATGCACTGGAACATTTCCATAGAGCTTCAGCGCACTTTGCTATTTTTCTATTTTTGCTAATTGTTTTTTAAATAATTTCTGTTTCCTTTTTCGATACCTTGGGGCACTGCATGCATTAAGATATGCAGGGGTGTACTCTATTTGAAAAGGACACGAGTGATAATCTTAATTCAGTGGTTTTTGTATAACCTGATTCCTTCTCTGTATGTCCTCAGTATTCTAATCTAGATCTAATCTGAAATAAAAGACTGGATGGCATAGAGAGTCTGGCCTTCAGTCAACAAAACCCTTTTCTGCTGAGAAGTGAAAGATAACGAAAAAGATGTAATTACTGTAATGATGGGTTAGACCTTTAGATTCATGCTGCAATCAGTGATTCCTGTGGTGCTCTGCTGCAATCATGGTTTAGTGCTGACTGGAGAGACAAGACAGGTAAAGACCATAAAACACTCCATCAGCTCTTGATCTGCATGCCCAGAGTGGAGTCACAACTCTCATTTGCAGGTAGGGGAGCTGGCTCCAAGCTCGGGGGCAGCACAGTCTTGGAAGGAGCATCTTGGAATATTTTTCAAGTGTGTAAAAAGTAAATAAAATCCCTGAAAATTACTCCCTCCCTTCTCAAAACTCAATAGTAAACATTTTAATTTTATGAAGCTGTTGTGTCTGCCATCCGTGCACACACATAAATATGAGAATCAGAGATTATATATATTTAGTAATCCCAATTTAGTCTTTATTACCCACATAATCAAAGAAAAAAAATCAGTTGTACAGGGCTATGCTTGCCAGAGCTGATATATTTAAACTTCTGTCAAATCAATGCCAAAATCGTTCCAACTACTTTCAGAATTTCTTACTTCTTGCTTTATTCTCAAAGTCAAGCTATGAAAATGTGTGTACAGCATTAATAAATACTTTTAATTTTATTCTAAATTTGAAAGATTGTTGGATTATGAATTTAAAATAAGTATTTCCAGCTGATGTGACTCTACAATAATTTTATAGCCATTTGGGATAAAGGGTATTGGTCCTAATTCTGAACATCTTATTGGTGCCATTAATCCTCATAACTGTGAGATGTGTCACAGAAGTCAGCTGGAACTTCTGCATGAGTAATGGTTGAAGAACCAGCCTCAAGTCATTACTATCCCTGGAAAACAACTAAAGATTAGCTCTGGTATTAATATTTTTATGTGGATGTCACAGAGATTAAAAGCAGATGTTTTCCAAGAGTACTTATGTTTACCTTCCATTGTCTTCAAAAGACATAATCCATAGAAATTTTATTATCTTCAATTTGAAAATCAGTTTTCAGCATTATTTGTCAATTTGGCCAACTTAAATAGGTACATTCTCAAAGTTGGTCAGGAGGATATCCTAGCAAAATGATGTGTTTAATTCCAAGTGTATTTTTAATTCATTTTGCACCTTCATTGGCACTTAAAAGGATTTGCAAAGAAAAAGAAAATTAGTACACTGTTGATAGGACTGATCATTTTTTGACATGCTGAAGTAAAGAAAAGTTTTCATTCACTTCTGATCATTAATTGACAAAACCTGTAGAGACCACCTCATTCCCACTGCATTTCTGGGTTTGGTGATCCCCAAAGCTGAACAACAGAAGGGGTTATGGGAGGGCCTTAGGCACCAATGCTCAAGACAAAGGTAAATTTAGAGTGATAGTGTTACACTTCATCCATATGCTCAGCAAGTTATTTAACTTGACTTCAAGATATTGAAACTCTACTTCACACTCTTCCTACTTCGTGGTCTCATGACACAATGTGTCACTCACTGCACAACCATAACCACCTGACCAGATACCACATCCTCAGTTAAAAACTGCAGTATTTGTGAGAAATATTTGTTTCTGTGAGTAGTATCTATTGCAGGTTTTTTTCTACATTGCTGGTTTTTTACATTCTGGTAGTCATTTCATTAATTTATGGCTGTATTTGCATTCCACGTATTTTCTTATAGTCCATAATTGACTTCATAATGCAACACAAAAATTGCAGCTTTTTGGAGATTCTCCCCATCTTCTAGTTAAAAACATTTAATGTAAATTATTGAGTTCAAGGCTGCGGCTATTAGGAGTGAGACATTAGTCAGGTTTACCTTCTCTTCTCTTAATTAGAAGCCAAAGGTCATAAAAGTACTGTGTATGTTTCAAGAAGTTTTTAGTAGTGCATCATTGTCTCCATATGAGAGGTGCAATCAAAAGGTAAGTTAGAGGGTGGGTACATAGGAGGGCTTTCTGAAGGCTGCACTTTTTAGTCAAAGCAGACTTAAAACATTTCAGTAGAGAGCAGCTAGTCCCTTAATCCTCTGTGTGCTTCTCCCCAACAGCAATAGCACATATTGTACCAATCTTGCATACTGTGCTGGCCAGCATTCTTCTTTGTATAAAAGTAGAAGTGATCCCTCTCACTGTTTACTGAAAGCAGGTGATGAATGTACTATTTAACACTTAAATACTTAAATAGTATCAAGGGCCCAAAGCTGGGTTTGTAAGTGCAACTTCTCACAATTTAAGAGTTCCAAAGGCAGCACCTGAATGACACAAAGAAGGGTGTTAGGGTGGAATGCTGAGTAAGAGGAAAAGCAATATTGGTTGTCCACAAATTTTAGCAGTTCTAGAACCAGTGATTATGGCTTGAAACCCAGATAGGCACGGCTAAGCTAATCTGTATTTGTTATGGGCAATGGAAGGTTTTGAGGAGCAAGTTTAAGGAAGATAAAATGGCAAGCAATGAAATGGAAAAAAAAAAAAAAGGTGCTTGTCAGAAAAATAGATGTTTGAGATAGTTACTAGTGGTGCAAATGGTGGAAGGGTGACCTTTCAGCTGACAGCTCTGTAGGATGGATTGATATTAATGATGAGAGGCCTTTAAATGAAAACAGAAGAAAAAGAAGGGATAAGATCTAGCTTTAATATTCTCTTTCCTCATCAAGGTAGAATGATAACCAAGGTGCAAGACTGTAGGCCTTTAGTCTAAGGTGAGATTGCAGAGTGACCCAGGCTCAGGGAATTGTTTTGGTGTTGAAGCCTAAGGTGAAAAGGCTGCATTTTAAGAGCTGTGCAGGATGTCCATGGTAATCTGCTTGTCAGTCATGTTTGTAAGTCTTTAGGATTTTCATTACCATTAGAGTTTTGTACAATGATAACAAAGTATTAGTGGTAGTATTTTTCGTCTGCTTAAGAGGAGTTATATCAGAAAAAAGAAATTAAGGTTCTCCTTTATTCCTTATTATCCCAAAGATTATCATTTTTAGATGCAGAGCTTCTGTTTTTTCCTACAATTCTCCTTTTCAATTTTCTGTTATGAATTTAAAGAAACAGCATTAATCTTGTAATATAAAGTATTTTCCAGAAGTTGTCTTAAGGTTATTTTGAGATTAAAAATAGAAGAAAACATATACTATCTAGAGTTCAGTCTCTAGGGAGACTTTAGGATTGAGGAAAATAATCTTCAATCACTCTCAAATCTATGAAATGGCAGACTTTCATCAGGGCAAAAAAATGCACATACCTTCCAAATTTGCAATTAAAAAAAAATGTCTTTAGACATTTGGATTTGTGATTATGATAGTTATATGATTTTTTTGTAATAGCCTGCTTAGACTGTTCAGTATTCTCATTATTGGTGTGTTTCTTGGAGAGAACTTTGAGAGATAAAGTTCATTTTAAAATATGGTAAAGAGTATTTATCTTTAAATAGATAAATAGAGCTACTTAGATAAATATTTAATGTTAAGTAATTATCTAGAGAGTAACAATGACTTGTGGAATAGGCAGAAGGAATGGAAAATTAAAAGTCATGGAAACAGTTGAACTTAAGGGGAAAGTTTAACTATTATTAGTCTTGTTATTATCCAAATCCCTGGTATATGAAGTAGTTTAGGCTCTCTAGTTTTGACAGCAAATTTTGTTCTGGGCATTTCCTCTACTGACAGTGAAGTAGTCTTATAAATGTTAACTGAACCCATATTAATAGATGTATTTTTTCTCTAATTGTAAGACTCACTTTTTCATTCTGTACCCTTGTGTAGTAAAGTGTACAGAATAAAAAGGAATGTGTCCATCCTGCCTTGTGAAGGAGGCTGGGTTGGAGCATCTCAAAAGATCCCTTCCAACCTCAACCATTCTCTGACCTGTTTCATGAAACTCATTTTCTGTAGATATTCTGATAATCCTGTATTTATCTGGGCTCCCACCAGTGAAAAAAATGTGATCTCTAGAACTTGAACATGATCAGGCTGTAGTGGGTGGTTAGTGGTCATATTTCTTATGTTAGCATTTTCACATGAAGATCTAAGTAGCTAGAATTGTATACAATTAGCTCATTTTACAATAGTCGTAAGAGAGGAATTAATTGTGACTGTTCTCCCTGCAGCTGGGCCTCTGGAACTCCCTCTCTTTGAGCTGATCCCATCACAAAGACAAGTGGTTTTCCATGGAGACCGCTTGCCTTTCCAGTGCACTGCCACTTACGTGGACAACACCACCCAAGTGCATTGGTACCACGCAGGGCACCTGATCGAAACCGACGAGGAGCGCGGCGTCTTCGTGGAGGACAGCATCGTTCACGACTGCTGCCTGATTACACGGTAACAGTGCCTCTTGTAACACTCAGGCTGGCAGGCAAGGGGAACAGGTTCCACACTTGCAACAAGCCTCCTTAAAACGTGCAGCAGGAGTTAGTTAATTTGAAGCAATTCAGTTGCATGCTTGAATCTGGGCAGAGAGGTAGAGATTTTTTCATGGCTATGATTGGCCGTGGTCCCAAGTTGTACTTTTTGTGTCTGTGTCTAGGTATTTGATCAGATATGGGTTTGAAACAGACAAAAAATAGTTTGTTATACAGTAAACCATGAGAAGAAACATGAAAAAAAAATAGAAAACAAGAAAAGCTTCAGGAGCATATGAGAATGACTTAGAGCCAAACTGCTTCTTCATGCCACCATCTAGAAGTCTGAGTGATAGACCTATGAAGAACTATTAATTGAAAAGACTTGGATTAGATCTTGCCGGTTCCAATATACTAGATCCTATATACTTTAGTTAAGTAATCTAATTTTTGTTTCTTATTAAATATTTCTCAATTTTCTGTGACTTTTACCATCTCTGTGCCCGTGTGCTTGAGCCATAGAAAGATCTACAGATGCATTTGCTGGTGTCAAAAGTGCAGCAGGAATGAAGTATGCTTATATAAAAGAAGCAAAACCTAATATTTGGCAGTGTCTGTAATGTTCCAGTTTTGCTTCAGTTTTCCTGTTAAACATTATTCAATAAATTATAAATTTCAGTGTTTATTTTTGGGTTTCATCACAGAATATTGGCTTGTCAGTAAAATCTGCTAAGTTGTTGCACACATCCTTTTGTCCTCTGCCAGTTTCCCTCATTGATCAAAAAGAGAGTCTGATTCTGTGTGCATGTTCTGCCTTTCTCTTTGTAGAAGATGGAGTGAAAATAGCTATGCTAATTATCTCTGGATAATCATTAACATCTTTTCACTCAAACAGTTTCTATTAATATAATTGACCTGAAATGCTTCTTGAACTATCAAATAGAAGTTATGAAGGGAGTCAGATTAAATCCTGTCCACTGGGGACTTTTGGCTTTATTAATTTCATCTACCCAATGATTATTTGACCCTTTTTGGTGTCCTGTAGATGTAGAGGCATAGATCTGACCTATTCTCACAGCTACTGGCTCTCTTCTGCTATCAATGAAAAGGACTATTAGACCAATTAGTACAGTAATGCCAAGTGCATGAGCTATTATATAACTGCCGAGTCACTTAAAGTGTGTTCTTCCTATTTCCATTATATCAAAATTAAAAGACATGCTGTTAATCACCTCATTATGTTTTTCAACTGAATTATATTTTGCACTATATAAGCAATTTGTAAAGCATAGTAATAAACTAAAATAAATAGTCTAAAATTGTTTTTGAAATAGCTATTCCTTTTAAAGGGCTGTAAGTAGCTTGACTGATTTTTACCTTACATTACTTCTTTTTTGCCAGACTATAAAATAAAAACCATTGTCTACCATAGCATTTTTTAATAAGGATAGTTGATCTCCTGCCTACCTCGTTATTGTGCTATTTAATAGGTGACCTTGATGCTGATGGTGCAGTATGCACTGGAATGTGCAGTATGCACATCTATTCAGAAAAAATGTTCTTTAGAGACATCATCACATTTACTGCTATAGACTGGAAAAATACTCTGACTTGCCCAAGTTATGTGATACAGACTGTTAAAATAAGACAAAATATTTTTGAATAAAACTCCAAGTCCTTAAACAGCTACTTTAAAACATGCAACATTTTAATTCCTCATTTATTTGCACTATACGTGGCACTTCATAAGATAGAAGGGCATCAATACTGCATTTACCGTAGAGCATAGTCTTTATTCAGCCAAAAATGCTAATACTCAAGCAGCTGTACCTCTGTCTTGATCTGGGTGCTGATAAGAATTAACTTGTTAAAGATATACTTTTGAACCTACCTTTAAAAACTGTACTATTTTGAAGTCAATGTTTTTTAGATAGAAAGACATGTATTGTTGAAAATAAGAAAAGATTTGCCATGTTGTGACTGTTAAAATTTTCTTCAGTGTTTCTTAATTTTAATCCTGTCTTTATGACCATATAGACTATATCCTAACTGATATAATTATTATCATAACAAATTAAAATAATACATAATAGCATGCTTGTTACATGTTACAATAGCATGTCTTAGTATTCTTGTTACATGCTATTACACAGTGTGATAGTTCTTAAGGCTAAATCATGGTTGTACAAGGCACTGAAACATCAGAAAGACTGTGTCTCCCTGAGGCTATCAAATGTTAAGTATGTGATTTGGACTAAAAATAAAGGTAACTTGAAATCAGTTCTTACAGTATCATATTTTGCCTTTGCATACCTAGTCTTTACAGCAAATGTCCACTCTCTGTGGCTTTGTGTAATTGCACTAAAGGACAGATTTTGGCCTGTGCTACTTAGCAATTTAAAGATTTCTATAGCTGGTTTTGAACAAAGAGGTGTAGTCATGTTCCAAAAGCTGCTTATTCAAACATTTTTAGGTGGTTATTTTATTGGGTAGTTCCAGATATTTCTGGACATGGATTTACAACACAAATATCATGCTAAACCCTTCTGTTTTATTAACTGTCACAGAAGAAGGATAAAATATCCAAATGTGTATTTTTTGTCTCCTATGATAAAGCAGAATAAACTAAAATAAATATTTTTGTTACAATAATTAAACTGAAGTTTTGAACTGTATTCCGGTCTGTGACATTTTTCTTGGCAAGGAGTGTTCCCTCACAGGCGATCTTGAAAAGGTGTTTTCAATTCTGTTGCAAGCTTGCATTTATCATTTTTTGCCAATGATAATAATATTTGATTTTGCTGGTGTTTAATTTTCTGTCATTATGCCTGTGTATAAATGTCATAGTCATATATGAAAATATACATATGATGTGGGACTAATTTCCTATAATTTGTGAATGGATCTAGCTGAATTTGTTAATGGTGCTTCCATGAAGACAGCCTAATTTCTTTAGCCTGGAACATTTTATCAGTTTAATAATAAGCAGCAATTCCAACTCAACACATTCTGATTCCCTGATATCCCTGAAGCCACATAGAAGGAAAGTCATGTAGGATTCTCTGTAGCACAGCACCTTTCCTGGCTTCCCCGCTGTTCCCTTTCAGTGTTTGGAGAAGCTAGCAGAACAGTTATTACAATATTAAACTAGAAAAGGAAATTATTTTAGTTCTATAAACCAAGAAACTCCAGAGTGGCAAAGATACTTTAATTTTCAAGAAGTTTCTTATTTACCACAAAGAATATAATGACAATTTTGAAGTCTTTTTAATTCCTATTCTGTAAATACTTGTGCAGCGTGTTTAACAGTGCTTGTGCCCCAACGGCTGTAATAGCTGCTCTGGGACCATTACAGTTCATAAGTGCTCCTTCTGAAAACACTAAACTGTGAAGAAAGTTAAGAACCCATAAAAAGGAGAGCTACAGCTGGAGAAACCAACATGCTTTCATCTGTACCTAGGCTAACAAGTGCTAGGATCAGAAATTGTTTTCAAATGTAATTTTTGTTGTGTAGATGGATTTGCCACTGGAAATACAGACATTTAGGACTGAATTTTCATCCCCTGAAAACTGTGTTTTTCTATTACAGTCTGTCCTAAGTATCTCAGTCTTCTAAAAATGGTTGACAAACCCACTTTTT
>WEIU01000420.1:84330-103264 GCA_013389925.1 Aegithalos caudatus | reverse complement strand
TTTTTTTTTTTTTTTTTAAGTACGTGCAATTTTAATATTCAAAAATTACATACTCTTTTAGGATTAAACTATAAAGGCTTTTTTTTTTTTAAAGAGTATCATAAACTGTCATAAATTTCTGTGGGATTTAGTGTAATTTTAATCATAATTTTATAACATTATTGTGAAATATTTCACTTTTTTATGAGTTATTCAGATTCCACCACTGGTGTTACTACCAACTGATTTTCTGCCCACTGTTTATTCTGCCACATATGAATAAAGGCAACAATGTGTGATAGAAGAATCTTGTAAGAAAACAAGAACTCCACAATTTTTTTTCTGCTCAGTGTAATTATAGGTTGTGTGTAGTTGCATTTATGTATTTGTGTACCAAGTTTAATCTGTAAATGCAATAAACCCACCTTTGTCCTTATAGAATGTCATATGTTACTTGCTGACAATTTTCACGTATAGGACCACAATACCAAATTGATTAATATCTCAAAAATGTTATTAAACAGAACATGCATGTTTGAGGTGATATAAATACAATATACTCTGTTCTCAAAAGTGGTGACAGGAAATCACTTTTTCTAAATATACCTCAATGTATATTTGTCAAATAATTGTTGCACATTTACTGCTATGTATTTCTGAGACAATGAGAATTTAACAAGGATCTAGCATTCTAGAAAGAATAAATCTTTCTAAGGTCATGGTTCCTATGTGCTCCTGACAAGTCTGCCCAACAAATACTGGGGAAAAATGAAATCCAGGGGAGCATGGTAATTCTAATTTCACACTTTGATATCAAAAATATATTAGATCCGACAAAGGTAAGAAATGCAAATCTGTCATTAAGCAACATAATTAAAGGTTTTTTTCAGTGCAGTCTTGCTATGTTTATTCAATGAAGCGTAATGAATTGCAAGATAGACAGTGAAATTAAACCCTTACTGATTTATAATAACAACTTTCAGTTGTTAAATAACTCTAATGAAATACACCATAAATTATAAATAAAAAATGCAGCAGTTCTCTATTTCTTTTGCTTTAAAGAAAAAAAAAATCAATTTTATGTTTTTATTGTATGGCTTTATTCAGTTGGTTAACATAGAAAATCTCTATGGAAGTTTTTTTGATGGTATATGCATGTGTCCAAGTGAATAGTTTGAATTTTCATTTTTCTTTTGTATTTTAAAGTCTTGCACAAACAATTAATGCATCCTCACAACATCCCTGTGAGGTAGGTACTTAAGCTGTTTAAGAAAAAGAAAAAAAACCCTTGAGAAATTCACTCTGTTTCACTAAATCAGCAAAGTTAACAGTAATAACAAGGCTGTTGCATTTCTCACTCTGATTTGGGTCATGAAAATATCCTGCCTCTCTTGTCTCAGTATAAATTCTGAAATATTTCACATGAATATCACTTTAGCCATTGTCAATAGAGCATGATCTTTTTTCATGTGAAATGAGAAGGATACAATAATTGTCCTGTGTACATGTAAATTTCATTGAATGACCTTACTCCCTAGGTAAAGAGTAAGCAGTAGCTTTCTTGCATGATATATTTGAAAATATTTTAAAAATTAACCTTTCAAGGTTATAGCTATAATATACAATTTTATATTTTAAGAATAGAAACATATGTAATGGTTACATGAATTTAAAAATTTGGTGAGTGTATTAATCTGAGCAATTCAAAAACACGCCGATGTATCTCCCTTACATATTTGAAAGAAAAATATGCTAAAATAAAGTTTATTGATCTGCTAGTAAAAATTTATAATGGATATATTCATCCTCTGTCATGATAGGTGGTAAGTGACATAAAAAGCACAGTGACAGCAGAATGTTTTTATATAAATTGCATGCACAATCTGATTTCTTACTTGATTATCAAAGGAACAAATATATTCATTAGAAAAAGCCAACTCATTTACAAGACAAAGTGAATCTCACTCTAGCTCCGTGTCAATATAAACAATTTGCGACTGATTACATCCATCAAGTTTAATATAAACCATAGTAATCTGAATAGTGTAATCAGATGGAACAAGATTTAATAACATACAAACCAAAGTTAATGTTTCTCTGATTGCTTCCATTAACTGCATAACTATCCAAAATATTAGTTTTACATATACATTATGTAACTTAGTATTAGAAAAGTTAAAAATACACAATATGGTACATTATATAGAGGACTATATTTATCAAAAGTTTATACATATTGCTGATTTCTGGAATTTTTTTTCTTTTTTAAAACATACTTTGCTATATATCAATTAAAAAATAACACTTCGCATATTTAAATTTTCATTATTATATGAGTATGCTCCCTCTGCAATCTAGATGCATTTAAAAATAAATAAATAAAATTATATTTTGATGAAACACCCTTTTACCATTAGCACTTTAAGATTACAGAGAGCACGTAAAGCAAATCTTATCTTTCTTCATATAAAATCAAAATCCCAGAAGATAATGAGCAGAGCAGTGGGAATGGCAAGAAAAAAAATCATGTAAGTGCCACAGCAACCTCTGGCAAACTTCTAGATGGCTAACACTCAATACATATTTTGTTCATAAATCTGGAATACTGACAGTTTATTTCCCTTTTATTTATCCAGTTATTGCAGTATGTATAAACCAGTAAGAAAAACTGTATTTTATATACAACTAAACAACTCAAAATCAGAAGACATGAAGATGGTTTGTAAAATTATGTTTTCATCCTGTTGAATTTAACGTTACATTTTCTTACAAAAACTTGTTTGAGAGTTCAAGCATTTGAAGAAGAGGATATGTATATAGAGTCATAATTTTTTTCCAATCACTTCCTAAAGTGAGTATAACATGTTATGGACAAACAAAAAAACCAATTAAAATTGGCATGGGATGGGTAGTTTGGAAAAGACAACTTTTGTGTTTTACATGTCCAGTGGAAAAAATAGATGCATGGCAAACTAACGTTTTTAAACTGATAAATGTTATGGAAAAATAATGAGGCAACAGAAATAAACACAAATTTTTCATTGCTGAGTTTTTTGTAATTGACTGATTTAACTTAAGGGCAATTTTAAGACCAAAGCAGATCACTATTGAATCAAAGTATATAAAGCTTCCCCCAGTTGCAGACAATAGGGCTTTTCTTATTAATATCTGAAGAGTTGACACTGACCCTGACGCTCTCATTGTTAGTAGGATGCTGTTAGTAGTAGCAGTTGCAAACATATGGGTTTGCCAGTAACAACTCACAATTTGTGCATAGTTGAGTCTTCGAAACTGAGCAAATTTGCTCTCAAAATCTTGCCAGCGCTTGCTGAGCTGTATCAGGGTTGGCTCCACTGCTTTTGCAGCCCCATCCTTAGACAGGCGTTCAGCCTGCCTGTGCACCGCATTCAGATCTTCCTTCTTCTTCTCCAACTCTCCACCAATCTCCTAGTGAGCAAAACCAATACAGGGCCCAGGACAGTTAGCTAACTAGATCAATCAACTTAAAATTAGCAAAATACTTCCGTCAGAAAATCCACTTCCATTTTATTGTCACAAGTAAAATTTACAGCTTATTTTCATATTATTCATAGCTTATTTTACATTTAAACAAAACAAAAATAACTGAAATTGAAGAACCTTCTTGGAGATGGGCTGTAGAGATCCTAAGAGTTACTACACTCTGAAACTATTAGCAGAGGCCAACAGTTTTCATGATCAGATTCTTGCTATTACACTGTGATGGGCAATTGGAGAAATTATTTTCTCAGTAAGGGTCAGCATATTCAGGATAAATAGTGTTTGAACAGCTTACAAATGTACTATTAGACTCTTTAATGTGCTAGTTAACTCCTACTTTACTCCGTGGGAAACTCAACAGAGAATGAAGCAAAGAAAGACGATGTAAAATAAACCAGGAAAACCTTTGACAGTATGTAAATAAATCTATAGAGTTTGACAGTGACATATGAATATGTTCGGATGAAAATGAATGTGCTAACATGAGATAGAGGTCATCCATATATTGGTAAGTCATTTGTTCATCTGGAACAAAGATACATAAAATCAATTACAATTTTTACTACAAAACATTTGATGCTTCTTAATACATTGCACACTGCATTATTGACAAAACATTATATTTAGTGTTTCAAATTATTTATATATCATTCTGCATAAGAAACAAATACAAAATATACTACAACAAAGAAATGTCACTTTGAACAGAGATATTTAAGGTTTGTTTTACTATAAATAGAAATAAAGAACTGAACTTATAATTTTCTGTAGCTATAAGATAGGATTGTTTGTCGCATTTGCTGTCTGTTCAACTGATAAACTATCACTCAAAAAGATCTATCATTGCCAACCCAAAACAACATTACCTTTAGCTTCTGCTCATCTTTGTGGTCTGGCAGACCGGCTAACTTTTTCTCAATGTCATCCAGCCATGTCATTAGGTCATCAGCCTGCCTCTTGTACTGATACCATTGATGAGAAATCTCTAAAGCCTTTTTTCTTCTTTGAGCTCTCAAGTCCTGTTCACAGTGCAGACATTATTAGAATATGAATTAAAGGCTTATAAAATATGAACTGGCATGTGTGCACACTGAAGGGGAAAAAAAAGCGTACAAGGCTGATAATTATTAATTAAATGTTGATATTTAAAGCAAGTATATGAGTAAGTGAACATATTGACATCAGTTTAACAATTTTTGTTTGTTTGTTTAAAAGGAGGTTACCTATTTCAGTGTTGTTCACATGTTGAATAAACCATTGAGACAGTCACCAATATTCAGAGAAGTTAAGATTCTTACATAAATGTCAATATTTTATATAAAACACTTCTGCTCAGAATACTTACTGGACAGATGGAAACACAGCCCACTTAGTATCTAGCCAAAAGTAGGACTTCTGTATTTTGTGGACTCCTGTGAATTTCTAGCCTGCGTGAAAACTCTGTAGCTATTCAAATGAAAATCACTGCAATGCAGAAATGTTTGCAAAGACAGGTTTCCTTTATCTAAATTAAATACCACATACATAACAAATGTCTTGTGTTTATAACTGTGCTTTATAAAGGATTGAAACTTCTCCTTAGTAGGAAGGTATAAAATGTTTGGTTTTTTTCCCTTCGAAGTGTTATTAAATATACAATTGTTTTAACTGCTTAACTTCACTCATTCAGAATTCAGAAAATATTTTAATTAGTGTAATTCATTATTAGGAAGTAAATTTTAAAAATACTGGTATATTTGATTTAAAAATACTCAGATTAATTTTCCTCAACCATTCTTGAATTTTTGTTTCCTCTGGGTGAATGATTTAACTGAGTCACCCAAAGGAAAACCTATCACTGTACCAAAAAAACAGCCAGGGAGGATCTGGTCAATAGCACAGTGCAATAAACACTGTTCTTGTTTCTCCAACATAAAAATTATGAATTGCTTCCATTTGGCTTGGAACAGTCAGTGATATACCTAATAGATTTCAAGCTTCTTTTAAATCTGGACAAAACAACAGTATATTCTAGCTACTCTTCTGAATTCACACAGATCTGCAAAACTGTAAAAAATAGAATTAAATCCACAGGAAAGGAAAAAGCATGCATTTAAAAATTATAAATAATAAATATAAATAAATATAATAAAATATAAACATGCCAAGTTCCCCAATCCAAATATAACTTAATCAAAATTATCCAATGAAAGTAAAATTCTGCTTGCTGACATGATAAAAATTCTCTTGTAGTAGCCAGAGGCTAAAGCTCCAGGTAGCTGACCAAGGTGACTGTCTAACTGTAAGATTCTCTCTTTCATCACTTGCATTTGCCATAGAAAGATGACACTTCCAATTATATCTGTTAGCTGCTCCACATGGCATAGAAACACACCATGTGCATTTCCAGGAACAATATCACACGGTTTTACCTCCTGGATTGTGTCAGCTCAGAATCTTCATATATAACTCTGGCTTTCAGCCTCTTAGCTGCTATGTCTATTGGTACTACCTACTCTAGAGAAGTGCTATCCTATTCTAGAGAGGCTGGAGCCACTCTTCTAACAGGAATGTAGTGTTTAATATTTTACTGAAGGAGAAACAACCTATTCATGGCCAGAAGTATGTTATTCAACTGGGAATAGAAGTTTGAGGGACCTGATTCTAACTAAGAGGTCTTGAGTGCTGTTGAAGAAGTATAAAACACACATAATATGTAAAAAAGGAATTATCAAAGAAATCAGTGTTGTCCAATTGGCAGTCACACCATGGTAATGCTGAGGATAAGACAGTACTTCTCAAGCTGGAGACTGTAAAATGCCTTTTGCAAGGCATCAAGAGAACTGTATAAGAAAACACATCTATAGCCAAATAGTTTTAAATTACTGATCTCTAAACAGTAATGACAACTCATTTAACAAAAAAAAAAATCCCTGGAATGAAGAAAAAAATGGGTTTAATAGCATGTGCTTATAACTGTAGCTCCTATACCTTGAGGGCATTATGTTTAGTCCGCAACAGCTGTTGTTTTGTCTTTATTTCCTCACGTTTTTTCTCATCTGTGACTCCCTTTTGAAGCCTGTCGCCCCTTTGCAGCAATTCTTTCACTGTGCTCTCATCCTCTTCACTCTGATTTAAAAAAAAAATAACCAATATAATGTGCATTTTAATCTCAATATTACTTAAGTACTAGTAGATACAGACTATGCTAGTCATGTAACAGCTACTTGCAGTTGTATACTGGTGACCAAGTAACTTTCATTGTTTTCTACAATATATGTAGAGGGATAAAAGTAAGAGAGCATCTGCAAATCTACGGATTTTTGGAATTAGATCTTATGCAGCATTCAGTATAACAGCATAAAAATGTTAGAGGCAAAAACCTGAAATAAATTTTACTTTCAAACAAAAAGAATAGATATATGTAAAATATCCTTAATCACTGTCAATAGAGATTGAAATTGCCAGTGTGCTGGCAGACCATGCAACTACTGACCATTCTGTGTATCATCAGATTGAAAACCAGCTATTCTGACAGGACAAATGCTCTCACTAGACCTTTTTTTTTGTGTAGAAGCCACCTATGAATCTACGAAACTTTGAAGCTAAATATATGTCATAGCTTCTGGCAGTGTCTTGAACCACTCTAAGCATTCCATGTAAAGAAAGGGAACCAAATACGCTCATGTAGTGGAAACTGCCCCATCAAACTTGATTCACTTTGAATTTACCACTACATACACATGGTAAATCCTGTATGCAGCACATAGAGCCTTAAATTTTATTTTTCTTGCATAAAAAAGTCCTGTAATGCATTGATATGAAACAGACACCTTTGAAGAATTCCTTAAAAGTAAAATAATATTGAGTCTTTATATTGGCTGTAAACTAATATATATTTGATGTTGCTGAAGACTCAAGAAGAGAGAGCTATAAAGATGAATCTCCCTTTTTGCCCAGTAAAAAAATGTCATCCCTCTGAAAACAGCTCTGGAGAAAACACAACACAATTGCAATAGTAGCAAAGCACTGCAGTATTTTAGTCCTTTTTTCCATTCTCCCTCTCAGTAAATATGAATAAATGGCTTTACTACTTGCAACGATAAAAACATAAGTAATAAAGCTTACAACAGCCACAAAACCTATTTACATTAAATGCTATAAACAGATTTGTTAATAACAAGTTGGCAAGTGGCATTTCTTTTCATGAGCATTTATTTTTAGTGAATGTATTCTTTCACTATAGTGCCCATTTTGATACATCATTCTGACTTTTCCTGTTCTTCATACTTCTACACGGATTTTAAAATTCATTCCATGTTCTGTAATACTGCTGGTAGTAGTACAGAACCCATGGATAACATTCCTGGTCTGCTCAGTGTTTTCATAAAGGACAAGAAATGCTCTTCTGATAAACTAAAAATTAAGTTAGCACAAAAAAAAAATTTAGTTAGTGCTACTTTGGGACTTTTGAATTTATAATATATTAGCATAGCAAAATTTTGCCCAAGTTATATCTAAAGATCCTAACGCAAATATGGGTTTCTGATTTTCATTCAGGTTTTTTCATCTCCCTGCTTATTTTGCTCAGACTTCCATTTCAACCAAATTACCATATCTTTATTGAAGTCCTCCTCTTTCAGATTCACTCCCTGCTGAATTTCAACCTCCAGTGGTTCAAGCATTTTTTGTATATCGAAGTCAAATTGCTCCAATTCCTTCAAAGGAATGAAGGGCTAAAATGGGAGAAATATAAAGATTATTTATTTAAAGGACATTTTTCATAGTTTTATTAGATACAGAAATGAAAAGAGATATCTGTGCTACCTCCTATTGCTAAAGCAGTGGAAAACTTTCCATCAGGTTGAAAAACATCTACACCATACTCCAAGTACCCAAAGATACAAATAAAGATACAAATTTATGTAGAATTTCCATGTAAGTAAATAAAAGGTTTTTAACATGAGTGAAAATTAAAAATGAAAAAATTAAATACATTCTTACATTTGTGTGTAAGAACAAGTCTAAATAAATTGTATTTTTCTAAAAAAATAAATGTTTACACTATTTGGTTAAATGTGGTTTGTAAGAAATTGTTCATGCAGCAACAAGTCCATTCAGATGAGAAAAACCCTACTATTCATAACTGAGAAAATTTTAATTTTATTTGGTACAGTTTTGAAATCACTGTTCCCTCACATAGAATAGTAGAAGTGTCAGGTGAATGCTACAAAAGAAAGCACAGAAAATCTTTGTGTAAGACATTCCCCTAAGAGTATTTTGTAACATCTGGGAAAATAATCAAGAAAAGTTAATCTTTTGTTTCAAAAAGCCTCGACAAAATTCAGAATAAAAAAAATTAAAAAAAAAGTCAACCATACCAAATAAATCACAATACAATTATTGTGTTCTAGTTTAGTATTCAGTTTTGAACCCTCCAGTAAGTGCTTCTTATTAACCACAATGCATCGCCTTTTGTTGATCTCACACGAGTGAGTTCCTGTGAACAGTTTTATGGACAATATATAGTACATTTATTAAGTGCATTGCAAATGATCAACAGAATTTTTGTCTTCTTTCAAAGCTTCAAATGCAAGAAGAAGAAAGAAAATCTCAGTGGTTCTTGCATAAAATTTAAAGGTAATTAATGCTTTTTATGTTCTAGGAACTCTTGGATGTGCACCTGTCTTTCTTTCCAAAGACTTAAGCACATTATATCCTAACTAGTTCTCTTTTACTCTTTCCTCTGGTACAATTAGTTATGATTATATGCAAAAGTTTTAGTGAAGACAGCAACAATAAAAATTAATTGGCTAAAACTGAGAGACTGGATGTCAAGTGAAACCTGTTCACAGATGACCTGGAAGACTAAGGGCAATAAAGCCTTAATTGTATCTGGTTGATTATTTTAAGAACAAACTTTTTGCACATTTACAAACATTAATGGAAATATAATAATGTACAATATTTATAGAGAATAATACTGTGCTTACAAATTTTCATTAAGAGGTTCAAAATTATACTTATCATGCACTTCAGTTGAGTTAGAAATGATAGAGAACTACGCAGTAATTTCTTCTAAAATGCTCTGAAGAATTTTTTCTGAAGTACTTAAATCTCATTAAAAGACAAAACAACTAATAAAATTGGAATATAAAATTTATAGTCTCTGAAAAAGATTAAAAACAACAAAAAGGAAAGTGCAAAGAAAAACACTAAATGAATTCCAGTAATTGAATGACATTCAAAGACTACTTGAAAATGTTAAGTCTCATTTCAGTATACTATGAACATTTTGTTAATTCTGGACATGACAATTCACTGACTTAATGGATCATTTCTTATTTACTTCACTGTTGTACTGATTATTGTATTTGAAAAAAATATAGCTAATTTGAAGACAGATGAGTAATTATTGAAAATCGGTTATAAGAGCTATCAATCCTCTTGAATTTATGTTTTAATCTTTCACACAGTGAATAATTTTGTCTAAATATAGGGGGGAAAAAAAGTAAAAACACTTAGGAAGCATATCAGCCCATAATAATAATAATTTTCCAGCTCATGAAGCCAAAATCATAAGGAAAGTACAATTACCTACATTATACAGGTAGACAAAATTAAGTACCCAGTAATTTGGTCCTTTATCCAAATGCATATAGCAAGTCAGTAGTATAGTCAATAATTCAGACCAGTTTTCACATCTCTATCTCATGCAATACTTATAATAGTAAGTATCCTTTGTGAATCATATTCTGCTGTGCATTTTCTAAGGTGCTGAAAAAGGTCTCCTAAATTTACCATTATAATATGTGTGCTGTAGTAATTACTCTCATCTTGCTGAGCATTTCTCTAAATCTTAGTGTGGGCCTGCCAATTCCAGCCCACCTTGCCTTCAGATATGGAAGAAAACCTGAGAGAGAAGGCTTCAGGTGGAAGACATTTGCAGGCTGTGTTCTGAAGACACTTCATCTGGATAAGCATCTTTTGTCCCTTCTTCAAATGAGCCCACAACATGCAGTGCAAACACTGAACTCCCAATAAGCCATCTACAGGCAATCCCATTTTTCCCTAGGACAAGCAATAATTTCACAGGATCCCATTAAAGGCTTTATTAGCTCTGCAAGTTTACAATAACATGGAAGTGCAAAGTAAAACTGAGATGGAAATCCAGACTTCAGATACAAAACTATCAGACAACACAGTCCTTCACAGATGTCCTCAGTCTACAGTTTGTACATATGTAAGAAGTAGGCAAAAAGCTGGAATGGCTGAAGCCATTAGGANTCCTTGAAAAAAAAAAAAAAAAAAAAGTTACCTTTATTCAGAAGACATTATTTTGCTTCAGAAATGAAACCTAAATAAATCCAAATATCTACAAAGATGTGCTGGTTAGGCAGGATACTGAGCTCTGCACCAGCCCCAACAACTCATGGAAACCATGTCTATTTGCTCATGCCTTTTGCAAAGCTTATTTCCTACTTTGCCATGGATCCTCTGTGCATTTATTTCCAGTGTCATTACAGTGACCAGCAATAATAGTTTAGATCAGGATCCATGCATTTCCATTATCCTATATACCAACCTGCATGGCTGCCTCATTTAATCTGTTGAGTAGCTCTTCAGAATTAAAGCAGCAAATACGATGGAGAAAGTAGGTGGCATATGTCCCTCTTCATTCCAATGCAGAAGGCATAAATTGTCTAAAAGTTACCTAATCCAAGCTGAATTCATATTTAACAGTCAAGGTGGTTGTACAGATGAGTAGCTGAAGTAAAAATTATGTAATCTCTGCCTCTCTATTTCTATATCAAGCATTGGTGAATCCCGGACTCATAGGAAAAGACTAAATACACTTAAAGAAAAATTAGCTCTCAAATATATGAAAAGAGACTACTCATACTTTGCAAAGTTAGAGACTTCCTAATTCTCAGACGTTAATTTTTTGTAATTTAATGACATAATCATTGTTACATTCAAATAAAGTCAGTGAATACTTCTAATTGTGAAACAGTAAAAAAAAAACCTCAACGCCAAAACCCGGAAATCTTCACATTTAATAAAAAAATAAATCCTTAGGTTCTGCATTTTTTTCCCTTAAAAGCTTAGTTTTTTGAGGAACTGTAGCCCACTATGTAGCTACAATCGTGCAGCTTACACAAACACCATATTTTATTAATGCATCTCCTTATGGAAGCAAGTCCTCCTACCTTCACACTCTTAATTCTGTGTGATATAGCTGCGAATCGCTGGTTGAGCTCTGAGAGTTTGGGCTCTACTACCTTCCTGCAGTGATCCCCACGGTTTGCCATCAAGTCTCTGGCCTGGCCACGCACAGAGTCCACCTTGGGGTGAATGTCATTCAGCTCAGCCTTTAAGCGCTACAGTCCGTGAGCAAGAGACAGGGCTTGAAGTTAGTAATAAATGCAAAGAGAGAGAAAGAGAGAGAGAGAGAAAGTGTGCAAAGGAATAGGGAGCAAAATCACAAAGCAAATTCAGATAATTATGCATGAGTGTGTAAATCCTGTAGAAATACCTTAGATAAAATTCCCACTCATATCCCCCAAATTTATAGCAGGAATGTATCTACTTGTCTGTTTTAATATCTCCTAGAGGAAATTAATGGTGATCATTATTTCTAGGCAGGTTCTTATCTGCAATAATATTGCAGCATATTTCAGGATGCATTAAATTATTCTATGTTCCTAAAGCTAGGAAGAGCTGCTAATTCATGTATTATAGAAGTGGTTGTATAATTGTTGCTTTCATTACTGTTCAGGGGCATAGTTCAGGCAAGTAAGAATGACCAAATTAAGAAAAAAAAAAGAAAAGCCCTAATTTTTTCTATAAATCAGTCACTAAAAAAANTTTTATTAAAAAAGCAAAAAAAAAAAAAAAAAAAAAAAAAAAAAAAAAAAAAAAAAAAAAAAAAGGCTTTATCCTCTGCAATATTAATCTTAACAGTAGATCCCAGTACAGGCAGAGGCCAAAAATAGACAGCAAGGCAGTTAGGCATTAAGAACTACATTCTACTGTCTGCATGAAATTCCTTTGTGCAATGCAAACATATATACAGGTATTGATAAATTTACTTTGTATCTGATGGAAGCAAAATTGTTCATTCATCTACAAAAGCCAGTCTCATAATCCCGCTGAGATCAATGAGGCATTGATTTATGCTCTGCCCTGGAATTTGTAAAATTTTGCTGTAGTAAATGGCATCATTATGTTAGTGTCAGCAATACAATTCTGATTTTGATTTGCAAACTCATACTCAGATATTATGTGCTGACCATGGAGTTAAACACCAAGTGGAATTTCTTTACCTTGAATTTAGAAGAAAAAGTAATGTCTCTGCAGATAATAATTTGATGCTGTTCTTAAAGAAGGTATTTTAAATTAAATATTTTAACATACATATCCATATTACAAGCTAATTTTTCATCAATTGGTTAAATGATGCTAACTAAAACTTTCTGCTCAATACACTAACCCCTGATTCTACAGCTAGTTCACCATACAAAATTCTTGTCTGTGTTGCTGAGCCGGCCTCAGTGCAAGCAATGCTTGTAGAACTAAGACATTAATTTGACAGAAATATCATACATATTGGAAAAGTATCACAGGAAAACAGAAATACAATTAAAAATGAAGGGGACAGAAAAGAATTTGTTAAAACAAAACCTGGTGTTAAAGGAGTATTTTCCAGCAGACATATGTTTAATAAGCTGCTGTTCTACTCACCAGGAAGTTCCCAAGAATTATAATAACAATCTGGTTTTATTTCTGCAGGGATTTAATTTTGGTAATACAGAGCAAATTTATTAAGTAATCTACAAGCTGCCAGAGGGTAGCTTTATCACAGAAAAAATAATTTTAATCCATTTGTGATACCTTTTGAAATATGCTAGTTTTGACACAGTCCTTTTTAAAATAAAATTAATGCTTTCCAGAAAATCGCATTTTTTTACCTTAAGAATTTCCTCTTTTTGCTGGGGTTTTTGTTTGTCAGATTCATCCAACAGTATTTCAGCACGATATATCCAAGTAGTGACATTAGCTATATTCTGATCAAAAGCCTCCATGTGCTTTTGATATTCCTGTATGTGGAAAAGGTAAATACTGCATACAAAAAATGTAATCAGAACTGAAATAACAGCTGTAGTTATGCCAACTGTGGCAAACATGCACACATTATGACATTATGAAAACTTGTTTGTTTTTCACAGTAACTTCTTGTTTTGTGAAGGATGGAATCTGCTGTTTGTTTGCTTCACTTTACATGTTATGTTTCTTTAAAAAGACATTCTAGGAGACAGAGAGAAGCTTCCAAAGTGACAGGCAGCAGAATGATAAAATCACAGCAAGACGCAGGTGTCGGCAGCTCAGCAAGGCTGCTGAGAGGAACAGGAAGCTGTCAGCCAGACCTACTGGAGGTGCAAAGGAGTGTTTCCCAAGAACAAGGTATAGAATTCATTTTGGAAAGCCAGAAAATTGACTGAAACTCAGATGGCCACAAGGATGCACTTGCAAAATCACAGTTGAGACTTGGAGCTTTGTATTTAAACATCTTATGGACATCTCCAGTGTTGAGACTTTGCTTTATAAAAGCTATTCTAGTTGATATTCTGACAAATCTTCATTCCTCTGCTTCATTTAAAGCTTTGTCTTTTGGGGTGAGCTCATTTGAATGTGGCCTATGCATATCCTGCACAATACATATGTAGATCACACCCAAAATCAAAGGTATTACTAGTTCCTTGGCCCCCAAATGTACCTACTTTATTTTACACTGTTCTAAAATTGGTGAAAAACCCTCAAATACCCCTCTTAGACCTTTTTATCATGTGTTTCAGCAAATATTAACCACAGAATCCAAAGCAGAGAAAGAGAGGATGTACAGGAATACAACCTGTACACTCCATTATACGCTTCTTATAATCAGTTCCACATTAAATTGGTGCACATGCATGATTCTGAATGAAATGATTTTTTAAGTTTTCCAGATATTTTAATCTAGAAAATGTCCTGTAGTAATGCTGTATAATTATTGCTAAAGTATTTGTAATGCAGCCATACAGACTCTAGTCAAGCTCTGACACATTGAGCCCTGAAAAGTCATGACAAAGGCCAGCACACCCTTAAAAATCACTTCATTTTCTCTGGGGTAAAACTGCATTCCCATGCTCTCAGGAACAGAAAGAGCATTCAAGACTTCCCAAAGCATTCTGACAGCCCAGTGGTTAAGATCCTTCTGTGGTTAAGGGTTCAAGCTGTCACCTCTTCATGACAGAATGAATTTGAAGGCAGAATAAAGTTATGTGACTATCTCTAGTTTGAGGCAGATGGGGATGAAGCTCCTGAATCTGTATGAAACGTGTATTAGGGATTTTGCTGTCTACTAGGCTTAATCCAGTCCCTTTAAGGAATTATCCCCATCTAAATATGCCCTACCAAACTATCCAAAAGATGATCATGAAGTTCTGAAACACCCAGTCATAGTCCTTCAGCATATCAGGTGTGCACCCTGAGAAGAGCTTATGATTTAGTTACCTCTGAAATGAACCAAATTCACACACACAAGAACTACCCTGTGGGCCAAACCAACTCGCAGGTGGAAACTTATTTCCCTTTTGTACTATTCTAAACAGAAATGCTAATGCAGCCAAAAGTAGCTGATGTTGTTGGTATCAATACTAAGACTTTCACTATTTATCTATTTTTTTCACTTGATTACTGAAGTAGTCTCTGTCTCTGAAACTAGTCTTAATTTATTAGGAAAAAACAAAACAAAACAAAACAAAACCAAAAACAATGTAAGAATATTGAGACAAACAGAATTGCAAACTGCTAACACTCAAGATTCTACTCAGCAATCAATCAGACACTCAAAACATACACAACGTACTAAACAACAATCAATCTGCTTGTCTGTGTACCTGTGTATTCAATAAGCACAGTCCAAAGCACCAGAAAATAACCACTTCTATAAGGCTGGGCATGTACAACTGGAATCCAACATTTCCTCTGTGTGAAGAAATGCATTTTTCTTACCAGTAAGAGATTGAACCATTCCTCAGCACGGGAAGTTACCGCTTTCCAGTTACTGTTCAGCAGGCTGAGTTTATCGTCCACGAGACTTTCCTTTCCTTTCATCACCGTCTTCAAGTTCTCTCCTAAATCACTGATGCTCTTAAGCTGGGCCTGGCGTTTCTCAATTTCCTTCCGTGTTGCCTACATGAGCAGAACAAGAAATAAAATTTCTGGGAATTTAAAATTATCCACACTAAGAACACGAAATTTCAATCAGGCACCAAGTTTATAGTAGAACGGACAGCCTTGCTTCCTATGGCGGGGAAACGCGCTCTGAGAAGAGAAGCAAATGCAATAGCAATAGCTTAATTTTTAAAAAAGTGTGAGTTATCTTTCATTCCAGTCTTCAAAATGTAGGTTCGATACTTAATTATTAACAATTAATCCACATTTTATAACATTTATATAGAAGTTAATTTTCATATAATAAAATTAGATAGTTATCAAATAGCACATAAAGCTTGCATAAAAAGTGGGACAATAATACAACATCATGATGACATCTTAAGACAGAAAACCCCATCAAAAATAGTCTAGTGAATATTTTATTACTTTAATATTTGGCAGTGCAATGTTTTTCAGAAGGAATCATGTTATTTTGTTCTTTTAAACTTGTTTCCTAATTGTAGAAATGCATATTTTCTTTATATTCACTTGGGATTTTATTCTGCAAACCAAAACACTAAAACAAGCTATTTCCCATAGCATTTCTAAGCTTGAATGACTACAACATATATGCAGTGCTATAAAGTAAGATTTCCATCATCTCTTCCCACTGTTATCTTACCTCATATATCTGATATGTAAGGTTACATAATTTACTCATTATTCATGTCTGAATATTCACTGCAAGATGCAAGGAGTCTAACAAAAGGAACAAATCCCGACATATTTAGACAACGTGAAAAATCAGGTGTTTAACTATTAAACAGTGAGATGACACTGTGTGAAGTACAACAGTCTTTCTGAATATTCAAGGAGAGGCAGAAATTCTTTACACCTGATTTCACATATAACCAGCTTTATGTGAGAAATTTATCTGAGATCCTTGGCACCTGATAGCAACGATCCAGGCACACAAATCTCTGGTTATAAAATAAAATTGCAAGCAGAAATGAAATGTTCCAAGATGAACACAAACAAAACTTAGTAGCTAAGGAAGAAGCACTAGTCTTCAGAGACAAGGATTTCTCACAGAAACTTGAATACAGTAAAATAATAAAAAACCCACTTCAAACAAATGACAAACACTATACTTCAATCTCAGGATGAATGCTGTTATGCAGTAGAACCCCACCTTTATGACCTCCACACTATCACATATCATGTCACAGATCAGTATAATTTTATTCATCATGCATTGATAGTGAAGGTAGAATGTTCATTTTTCAATAAGACAGTATAAAATTATTCATTTTGGAAAAATGGAACATTAATAGTATATTCAACATTTTTGGTGTGTCATGCTTAAAGCAGCAGTTCACTTCCCATGCTTAAAAGAATTCAGGATCTCATCTTGCAATATTATTTCAGAGAAAAAGTCGTACACTTGTATTTCATGTATGAGAAATTTTCCCCATTCTATCAATTTTCTATAATATAAAGAGTATATAATAGAACCAAGGCATGATTGATGCAAATTATTAACAATATACTATATAATTATGGAATTTGAAAGGGAAAGTTTAAAATTTCAGCAGGTCCTTGTCAGATTAAAAGAAAAACATACCCTCTTCTAGTAGTGTTTTATCTGTTTCACAGCAGGTGCAAAGTGTCATCATGAAAAAAGAATAACACAAAGGATATAATTTCCTTCAAGTGAGGACAGAAAATTTTCATCAACTTTATTTATTTTTCTAAACTATTTACTTTCATTTGGAAAAGACTCTCTGAAGTGTATTTACCACAGGTTGTGCTTTCTTTGGTATTTTACATTTATGAAAATGCTGAACAATCCTGGGCTAAATAAATAAATATAAATCCTAACCAGTAAACAGATGCATCAAACAATTCAGTGTCTATTAAACAGAACTGCTACCCAAACCCCAGATGTGTAATTCTCTATGTGTAATAAACAAGTTATTCCTTTCCAAGTAAAGCAATAATGTAAACTAAAGACTAGATGCACCTCTGGGCAATATGGATTTTAACTCCCCTGTGTAATTGCAAGTAAGGGACACGATCCAAGTAAATCACACTTCCCCTCATTGTCCTAAAAATCCATGGTGGCCTTCAACACAACACTGAAGTGACAAAAGCATCTTCCTCAATACTTTAAATCTTTGTTATTACAGGTCCCTCTGTATAAAATACTGTACCCACTGAATCCAATTGGGAAATTAGCAGGGTCTGTAAAGTCAGTGGGATTTCACACTGCATTATCAGCTTCAATGTCCTCTGTAGGTTATGATGTGCACTAGATAGACTAACTTCCTTTCACAATTCAAGAAGACATTTTTGATTTGTTTTAAATTTGGCATCTCTGAATTATATTCCTAAGAATTTCCCATTTTTCTTTCTAGTATTACTAGAAAGTGATAGTCTACACATACTTTGTTCAGTGAAATATAACAGCACTGGTAAATTTTCTGTAAGAAAAAAAGTCACAGGCACTGCTATTAATTCAACAACATTATATAAAACAAAAAAGAATGTGTCATGATGCCAGGACTTAATCAATATTATTTCATGAAAACCCAGGGAGAGGCTTTTAAATTCACCTAATTTTTAAAGGGCAAGTTCCACACAGCCTTACTGGTTTTGAGCTCCCTTCTGGTTGTCATAACACGAAATTGCATTCTAGCTGTGTGGTTTATTTGAAAATATATAAGAAAGTTGTAGAATTTAAACTACAGAATTAATAAAATTATCTCTGCAAGTTAAGAATGACATTTAAAACATGTAGCACCTTAAAAAAAACCCAAAGACCCCCAAATCCCAAACACCAGCAAAATATGTACGATATGAAATATTAACAAATAAAGTGGTGACATTCTTCCCAGAAGGATTAGGCAATTTATACATTTTGATTTTTTTGTGCTTATCACAGTGAAACTTTGCAACGTTAATAAAAGACATAAATGTAGGAGTTGTGAAGAAGCTGTTTTTCTGATATAATAATGGCATTATATTATTATATTACTATTATAATTATTTTATTTATTGGGGAAACAAATACATGTATTTGTTTTCCCAAAACAAAAGATTGAACCTAACATCATAAAGCCCAGCATTCACTTACAGCTGTGAAAACCTAGACAGCAATATTGAACAGGTCCAAAACAGATTATATTCCTTCTGCTATTTATCATTATAGTAAAGTTATTACATTCACTTTTTTTTTTTTTTTTTTTTTTTTTTTTGT